>QANZ01001473.1:7719-79513 GCA_003254925.1 Chamaecrista fasciculata | reverse complement strand
CTGGTAACAAAGATGCTGCTTCACAGCCATTGATTTCTAGCCTACACTTTGATGGCATACTTTCTCAATGGAAAGTATATCTCTTTCTTCTTTTCCCGTTCTGTCTTCAATGATGCCTGCACCAACCAAAGATGGGTGTTAGAGAAAGCACAGCAGTATGAAGAGAATTAAATTAATAATAAAAATAAATGGAGTTCCCAAAAACAAACCGTACGTCAAGCAAGATCAAAGCATTTCAGAAGAACAACCAAGTATTTTATTTTAATACATTATAAATACCATTTTCAAAGTATACAATCATTTTATTGATCCGTAGACTGAGTATCTATTAGTTCATGCAAGGATTGAACTTTGAAGTAATAATGGAAGCTCTATTTTCTAAAAACATAATATAGTAACTGCAGTTATCAGTACTTGTGCTGTATTATTGCATGCAGCTTGTAACATCAAAAGAGTTGAGAGTTTATGACGCGAGAGAGAAGTGGTGCCACTTCATACTTGGGAATTATCCCCAGATGATTCAGCACATAATCACTTACGTCCTGTTGCCAACTTTTCAGATTCTCATGTCTTCGTGAATTCAAAGACTTAGAACCGATTGTAGCCAACATATGAAGTCGAACAGCCAAGAGAAATCTGACTTGTTCTCTGTGACCTTGTAGTTCAAATCCATTCAAACTAACTAGTAACTACAATATTAACCAATGTATCTACCCAAGAAGGCAAGAACATAGACACCACATAAATTTTAAAATTTTCACACTTGTTAAATCAAACTATCTAATGAATATGGTTTCAAGCATCCAGAGAATTAAAATCCCGATATACCAAACTGGTACCATAGTTAACGAAATGCCTATGATCCATAGAACTAGACATAGCGTTTTATTGAGCGGAACATCTCGTCACTTCAGATTCAGAACCAGTGAATTGATTATTTCTATGCAGACTCAAAAAGGTATACCTAAAATTGAATCAATGAACAAAAATGCCACATACTCAAAAGTTCAGGGACTAGCCAGATCAAATGTCGAACAAAAGACTAATCTTAAAAAAGTCCAAACAATCAATCCCAATTTAAAACCAAACAGCGAAATGGACATATATAAATCCCAATCTAGAATTAAAGAAAACCTGATGTTTGGTAAGACGCCTGCGAATGGCTCGGGTCTTTTTGGGACGGAGATCAAGAGGCAAATACTTCTTGTTCTTGTAAGCCTCTCTAAGCGCCGCCTTCTGCTTCTGAGAAATCACCGTCAACACCTGCGCAATCGACAACCTCACCACCTTTCTGCAAAGCCACGAAAAACAAATTTCTCCGATTCAACGTCAAAACAAAAACCCTAGATAAAAAAACCACACTATAAATACTCATTCAGAAGAAAAGAGATTAGATAACTAACATCTTGGAAAGCTTGTTAGGAGCACCACCGGTGACTTTCGCGACGCGGAGTAATGCGAGCTCCGCCTTGAGATCCTTCAACTGGTTCAGTAACTCAGCCTTGGTTTTGTTCCTCAGCTCATGGACCTTTATCCTCGCTTCAGAACCATCAAATTAATCATCAGAACTCAATTCAGATCATGTACAAAAAAACAATAGAATGATAATTGGTAGAAAAATTATGCTTTTTCAGCGAAGCTCTTACCCATTTCTGGATTCACGCGCGGCTATGCTACTGTTCGATGTTCAAAGTTCAAAAACCCTAAATAGAGAAGCACGGCTTCACGGCGTAGCAGACAATCCTTTATATACGTCTTTTATTTTCATTTTTTTCAGAAAAAAATTAGGAGAGGGAGTGTAGTTGTGTGGGTTGGGCTTTCTTTTGGTGCATATATTTGATTTGGGCCAAGTTTTTTTTATGAAAGTGTTTGGGCCAGACTTCAAAGATTGTTATTATTTTATTTCTTGGATTCTTAATAAAAAAAACAAAGTTTCACATTAGTCCCTTATGTATGGGGTAGGCTTCAAATTGGTCCCTTATCTTTCGTTTGTTTCAGATTGATCTTATATGTTCTATGATGTTTAAAATTGGTCCCCAAAATACTTAATGTTGTCATATTTATCTTATTTCAATCTCAAATGTGACGAATTTAGATTTACAAGTATTGTTTGACGAGTATTTTGAGATCATAAACAAACAAAATCAAATCAACTCCCAAAATTAGGCATATGTTTCTTGTTTGAAGTATGAATGTGACCAATTTGAAACTATATGCTAATTCTTGAAGAGTTTACTCTTTGATCAATTAAGAACGCTAACAAATGAGATCAAATTACATCTCGAGAGTATTTTTGAGACCAATTTAAAATATCATGGAAACATATAAGACCAATTCAAAATAAATGAAAGATAATAGATCAATTTGAAACCTACCACATACATAAGGACCAATTTGAGACTTTGGTCTAAAAAAAGCAGTAATCTTAAATTTTTAAGCAAGCTCTTATTTATGAAGAAATTAATTATTGTGAAATAACTTTAATTACGACAAGAAAAAACAAAAATGTTAAATAAAATATCTCTGAAAGACAGAAACAGATTAGTTTTATTATATTTTTACAAAAATAGAAGCTTGAACGAGATTTTGTCCAAAAACATGGAAAAAAAAATAAGAATATCAGATTAAATTAAAATACATATTATGCGGTTGAAAAATGCATGCTTACCAATTACCACCAATTTTATTTTCGGCCAGAAAATATTTAAGACCTTATAATGTATGAGCCTTCCGCCATTTTTAGGTTCATTTAATGTTATGTAATATGTACGGTGATTAATGCACGACGGAAGGAAACCAATAAAACACAGTGCCTTGTGTATGGCTCCTATATTTCTTTTCTTTTACATTTCTTCTTGTTGTGGCTCTAATGAATAAATAACATTGGCCAAAAAAAAAAAGAATAAATAACGATTTTTTTTTAAAAAAAAAATTGAGCGATCTTGCCATGTCAGTTTTTGGTAACTACCTATCACTGTGCAGATCGCAAATTTCGTAGACTTAAGAGAAGAAAAAGGAGACTCACAATTATGTCAAGAAACTCTCAATTTCTGCCATTCCATACCCACATTTCTTCATCTTGATCATTCCCTGATTTAATTCTCAGTTTTCTTAACCTTCATTTTCTGTCCCTCCATTCTTTCTTTCACAAATCAAGATTAGTAACTTGAAGACCTCGCACAGGTTCTTCACTTTTAATATTTTACCCACATTGTAATTGTGATTTGCGATATCCCTCATTTTTCACTTTCTTCTTCCCTGTTATTATCGTTATTCTCTGTTTCAACGCTCAGAGGCTGTAGAATTTTACATACTGCGAAAAAAAAATTGGAAATCATGAAGCAGCTACACAAGCAATCGAGTTTAAATCACAGGAGGGACGAGGAAATGACGAGTGGTTCAACTTCTCCATACTCACCAAAAACTCTTAAACACCCTAGATCGCTTCCTAGATCCATCAACTATCTCTTGCGAGAACAAAGGCTTCTCTTCATTTTAGTCGGAATTTTGATCGGTTCTACATTCTTCATTCTTCAACCTACCGTCTCTGTACTCCATCATTCTGAGCCACAATCCTCGGTTTCTCCAACCTTCCGTCATGGCTTCGCTCACCGTGATAGGTTTCAGCGTTCGGCTTCTTCTCTTCCTTATGAGGTGAAAGGGAAGGCGCGGAGAGTCCCCGCCGGAATCAGTAGCCGGCGATTGAGGATTGTCGTTACCGGCGGGGCGGGATTCGTCGGGAGTCATCTCGTTGATAAGCTTATTGGTAGAGGAAATGATGTGATTGTGATTGACAATTTCTTCACAGGTAGGAAGGGGAATTTGGTGCACTTATTTGGCAATCCACGATTTGAACTTATTCGTCATGATGTGGTTGAGCCAATTCTTTTGGAGGTGGACCAGATCTATCACTTGGCTTGCCCTGCATCGCCTGTGCATTATAAATACAATCCCGTCAAGACCATTATATCCTTGTTATTTGTGTAAATATTATTATTTTTGCTATAAATTGCTTCGTTTCTTACTTTGCTTGGGTTTTGATCGTTGGTTGTTTTGAGATCCTTAACTATATATGGCTTACAAGACAAATGTGATGGGTACACTTAATATGCTGGGTCTTGCAAAGAGAATTGGCGCGAGGTTTCTTATTACCAGTACTAGTGAAGTGTATGGTGATCCACTCGAGCACCCTCAGAAAGAGACGTATTGGGGGAATGTAAATCCAATAGGTGAGGTTCTAATTCAAAGTGTCTCGGAATGTTGTCTTGTTGTTACTTATTTCTTCATAATATTCAGTATGTTGAAAAGATTCTTGAAAATTTTAGGCGAGAGGAGCTGTTATGATGAGGGCAAGCGAACTGCAGAAACCTTAACGATGGATTATCATAGAGGTGCTGGTGTTGAGGTAACTTTTATACGTATTTAATTAATCTGGAGGTACTTCAGGTTATCCGCTTTAATGTCCATTTTTGGCTAAGAAGTTGAAAGTGTGAATGCATTTAATGTATCAGGTAGTCGGATAACGTTACTCCCTTCCTTTTTCTTTCTTGACGAATACTTATTTCTAAAACAACACTGTACTCCATCAATTTTCTCAACAATCGTTAGCTTTTTCAAATAACAAGTTTCCTAGGAATGTGAATCCTGAGTTAAATTTTGAGCTTTCCTTTTATAAAACAGAAAAATTGATCTTGCCAACGTGGTCCTCCTTGGAGGTTGTTGACATATCAAAGTTCCACTCAAGCATTCATTCTAAATCGGGAGTGACTTTACCATTCTAAATTTCTAGCGTTTCTTCTCATTTGTGTTGTCAACATGTGGCTAAATTGTAGATACTGAACTTTAATTCTAGTTGAATGAACATGAGATTGAGGTATGAGTAGATCTTGCATTGTCACTTCGATAACAAGTTTCTACGATAAAATGGAGATTCTCTGTTTTTGTTGGCTTGGCATTTGGCAAATTGAAGTTTGATTTCAATCCATAGATCAAGGCGGTTCGCCTGGTCAATTACACTTCTTCAATGATACTTTATAGTTTATTATACTGGTCATATCTGCACAAAAGATTAATCTATTGAAGTTAGCACAAAAGTGAGCACCGGTCAATAAGATGAAATAAAAAAAAAGTCTTTTTCCTTTTTCAGCCTTTCTATAGTTATTCATCCAGATCACATTTTACTGTTTAGACTGATCGTTGTCTTGCTGGTTTCTAGGTTCGTATTGCTCGAATCTTCAACACATATGGGCCTCGTATGTGTTTAGATGATGGGCGTGTAGTTAGTAATTTTGTTGCACAGGTTTGACCCTCTTCTTACCTTTTCTTAAAATGGGATACAGAAAGGGGTTATCTATTACTCATAATTCTTGCCGTTTCCAGGCTATTCGCAAGCAACCAATGACAGTATACGGTGATGGGAAGCAAACTAGAAGCTTTCAATATGTCTCTGACTTGGTATGGCATATATTATTCTGTTTTTTTTCAAACCTTTCTGTTTGTACCAACTACCAACTGCTATCAGTTATGTTTATGTGGTCCATGTGTATTTTGCGTTCCCCTTTGGACCTTTGAGAATTTATTTCAAGCGTATCAGGGCCGTTCAAGCTTCTAGCTTTAGGAGACACGTTTAGAAATCTGAATCAAGTTTTAAATGATAAGCACCAGATTTGAATTTTATTCAGGAACAAAAATAGAAGCATAAAATATATAAATTCATAGTTCTGGAAAATACTTGATTAGCTTATATGACCTGATTTTTTTTTTGATAAAAGATATGACCTGATTTTCTTATGAGAAATTTGCCTTGGGTGAGTTGTGTCAATTGACCATTCAAATGCAAATTGACTTGGGAGTAATTGAGGTAGTACACAAAGCATAGAGTAATGGCTGTTTTGAAAGGTCAAATGAAATGATTGGTCATCAAATATAATTTTAATTAAGAAACTATAAAAATATGATTTCATCGTTTATTTTTTTTGGGAGATGGAATCATATTGAATTGGATAAAGTTCATTTCGAGGAAGGGCTTTTGGGGTATTGTGTTTTGAGAACCCGCGCAGAATTGAAAATGATGCAACGATGAACTTGAAATCATTTGAATTCACAGGTTGATGGGCTGATGGCTTTAATGGAAGGTGAACACGTAGGACCATTCAACTTAGGTAACCCTGGAGAGTTCACCATGTTAGAGCTGGCTGAGGTATCATCTCTCATCTTCTCTCTGTCTTATTTACTTGTGTTTCCTTATGAGTCTGCAATCTGCATACATCCTAGTCATGATTTTCTGATGAATACCCACCCAGGTTGTTAAAGAGACAATTGATTCAAGTGCTACAATTGAGTACAAACCAAATACACCGGATGATCCACATAAGAGGAAACCAGATATCAGCAAAGCAAAGGAACTGCTGAACTGGGAGCCAAAAGTGTCACTGAGAGAAGGGCTGCCTCTTATGGTTAATGATTTCCGGAATCGGATTTTGAATGAAGACGAAGGAAAAGGGATGAAATAGGAACGGAAGCAAACCTTGTATGTAATATGGTGAAGAGCGAGCCAGCAGCGAGCGTGTCTGTCTCTCCTTCAACTTTTGTCTTCATGCTTAATGCCATTAGAAAGCCATGACAAAAAAGTGTCTATTTTGCCTTATACTTACTTGCTTAGCTCACCCTTGACTTATTTGTTAATTTTTTTTACCATTCTTTTGTCTATTATATTCATAACATGTTGTAGTACTTTATCTAATTCCGGTATCATCAGAATGAAAGTTCTACATAGAATTTGTCAAGTGATATGATTACTCATTTAATCCATCAAAATCCATGGGATATTGCGGGTCCCTCTTTCTGTTGGTTCCATTCAATAATAGTGGATATGGGTCACATTGCGTATTCATTTAAATCATTTTCAGGACTCACTGAGGCTCATCATCATCAAACTGAAGATTTCGTCACTAAAACCTCATTAAAAACTGTTACTAAATACTTGAAATTTTTTCAAGTTCTGCAAATTTCGTTGCAATCAGGCCCATTTTGGTTTGGTAGAAGCAACCTTTCTACTTCAAGTTGTAGCCCACAATTCTTGGTTATTTGAATGAGGGCCCTGTAACCAGAATAATTGGGCTTCTCACTGATCTCTTATGACCCTACTTTGGGAGAGGAATAAAAAAAATTATAATAAATCTTAAGTAATATTAAAAGAGATGCCCTTGTACTCATGCTTTCATCTCTCATACACTTTGTTCTCCGGGGGACCATACCTCTTATTCTTAAAGGATTCCCAACCCTATCTCCGCTTGCTATTCATTCATGAACCAAAGTTTTCATTTTTGCAACACTTCAAAAATTCTCATTTCAGATTTTCTAATATAATATAACATTATTCTACTGCAACAAGTTCTCCCATCTTCTTTCTGTAAGAAACCTCTAGATAAAAACACTTCCTTACCTGGATTTGTTTCTTTGGCTGATGATGTTAGATGCTTTTTTAAAAAAAAAAGAAAAAAGAAAAAAAATCAACCTCTTTGCTTTCATTGAGAGTATGAGTTATATACTTATATTGAATATCATATTTATTATTTAGTCTTGCAATAGAAGCTTAAGAAAAAGGACACAACAACTAATAATAACAATGGAAATAGTACTAATGTTAAATAAAGATGGGATATAGGCAGAGGAAGTAAGAAGGAAAGCCATGGAAGCATCTGATTCCACACATTGCTAAGGAGACTATCTTTTTGTTAATGGAAAGAGATAAAGAAAGTGGCTTTGCGTCTCATCCACACGCAGCAAAAAAGCAAAATTCCAAATGGTTTACTTACTGGCAGTATTTGTTCCATTAGAATCTTTTGTTTCATTGTGTTCCAGTTTCACTGTTTATGTATGCCGGTTTGAAGCTTTTTCTTTTCATTGTGCTTTCTCTAATTTTAGTTTATAAAATCAAAGAGAGCATAATTCTGAAGTTCAAGAACCATATTTGAGATTTCTGGTTTCTAACATTATTTTACATCAGACTGCACTTAAGATGTTTGATCTAATGTCAATGTGGGTCATCAATCATCATATTCTGCACCCAAAGAACATCAATTTAAAGAATGGATATATTTTTCAGTGAGCTTGGAATTCCTGATTAATATTATAACATTTGACTATCATAGTGTCATATGTGGAAGTATAGTTGTTTAACACATACTCATGAAGCACAGAGAAGTTGGGGAATCGAAGTTATTATAGCAAGTACTCTAAATATGTAAAATGGAAGACTCATGAACCAACACTGATTCAGTCTAATTAAAAATGATTAGTCCTATTTTGAAAGAGATGATCATATTTAGTGTCAGACAATATATCAAATAGGATTGATGCTAATAAAAGATATTTTTGACAATTATTAAAAAAAAAACAACACCCATGAGAATTTTGAGATGATGCAAAGTTTGTTATGGTTAAGCTATTTATAAATTTATCTTTATGAGTGGCAGAGTGGGGTCCTCATAGTAATTATCTTGGGAGGTACATACATTATTACAACGTAAATCCAAGCATATATTTGAAAGAAAATGTAAGCCTTTCTTATCTCTTCCTCCTCATCATATTAAAATAAAGAAAAACCAAGCAATTTTCCATTTCAATCCTTCCTCTTTCTTCTTTCATCAAGTTGGCTCTTTTATATCTTCTTCTCTGGTTTAGACAGATTCTCTTCAAAAAATCACCAACTCTCCTTCTCTGCTATCAACAACATCCAAATATGAAAGGCATTGAACTCTTCTGTGCTTCCCAAGCGTCAACAGCCATATGTCTCAGTATGGATCATGAAGCCTCCTCATCATCTTCCAACACCATTCAACTTGGTGGTCGAGCCATAGATCGCCACAACCCTATTATCAGAGACTCAAGAAGAATCCCATCTTCTCCACCACCATCATCATCATCATCTCCTTCTTCTTCTAAGGCACCCATAGATCCTAAACCTAACAATCAACAACCCCAGAAGGCCAAGAAAAGCTTACCTTTAAACCAAAGTGAGGAGAGCAAGAGAAGTTCAAAGAAGAAAAGTACTAGAGGAAAGCTGAGTGAACACATCACAAAAAGTTATTGTTCAAAGCCAATTGAGAGTGTAATTGGAAGGAGTTGGGTTTGGCCACCTGCTGCTGATTTGATCAATACTACTCCACCAAGTTCATCTAGATACTTGCTCACTGAAACTTCCATATTGGATGGTGTATCAGATTATAATGACCAATTCTTGGCTTTGACTCCATTTGATGATACTAACAACAAGAAAAAAAAGGCTCAAGCTGTTCTTCAACATCAACATCACCCCAACCATCATTCTTCTAAACCATCTTCCTCTTCTCTCCCAAAACCTGATTCATCAGACCAGGTTAGATATCAGTCTTTTCTCTCTCTACTGTTACTATATAAGGTTATGCTATAGCCTGTAGAAAACAACCAAGCTCCCAACCCTTAGATTTAATTAAATTATCTTGAGATTCATGCCAAAAAAAAAAATTTGTACAAGTCTCAAGACAGTTTAATCAAATCTAACAACCAGGAGCTCAAGTGCCCTGTAGATTTTCTTTTTATATATATACACGGTAATAATACAAATCAGAGTGATGGAACACTCTAGTGTTCTTTGTCTTTTTCTTTCTCAACTTTTTTTAAATTAAACAAAAAATTAATAAACATTAGATTTTTTAGAGAAGAGAAAGATACAAAATACTGAAGTGCTTGACCAGTTCTAATTTTTTAACATTAAGCAAATATATATATATATATGATGATTCTTGTTTATGATTCTGCACTCTAGGCTCCCATCATACTTTTATACATGCATGGTGCTAAGTGTATGAATTTTGTTGCAGGTTGTGGTGTTGAGGGTTTCTCTGCACTGCAGAGGTTGTGAAGGAAAACTCAGGAAACATCTCTCTAGAATGAAAGGTATATATATATATAATCATCTCAATTCTGTTTTTGGATCTTTACACATAGATATTATGAAATGTTAGTTCAAAAAGAATGATTACTGATTATTATTATTATTATATGTGCAGGAGTTACTTCCTTCAACATAGACTTTGCAGCAAAAAAACTGACAGTAGTTGGAGATGTGACTCCATTGAGTGTATTGGCAAGCGTATCGAAGGTGAAGAATGCACAATTTTGGCCACTACCTGCAAATGCAACACCAGCACCCTATGAAATTAGGAAATAGAATTGATCCAAATCAAGAAAAATAAATGAGGTTGAATATGGATGTAATGTAACTGTATGGATTAGTTATATAGTAGCATAATTAGTGTAAATTTAGCAAGTTTAGCTGTGATTTTCATTCAAGAGGCAAGTAAATTAAGTTCTTATGAACTCATTAAGTACTCTTTCCCTGTACCTTTTGAAATTTGCCTGACTTTTTCTTTGTGCTTTCATACGGCATTTATATAATTTTTGTTCCATAAAGCATAGTTGAAAAAACTGGACCGGACCGGCCGGTTCAACCGGTGAACCGGATACCAGTCCGGTCCGGAAAAATTAAAATATTGGCCTGCAATTGACCCGGTGGTGAACCGGGTCAAACCGCCCGAACCGGCCGGTTAAACCGGAAACCGGTTGACCCAGAAATATTTGAAAAAATTTAAAAAAAAAATAAAATTTAAATATTTGACACTTATTATATGTGATGGACATATGTTATGTTTAATTTTTACTTTAAATTTAAATTATTGTAATATATCAATATATATTTGATGAACCGTGAACCGGTTTGACCCGAAAAATTTTGCAAAAATTACATATTGACCCCAAAAAAATTGCTAAAAAGTACAAATTGGTCCCTGGATACATATTATCTAGGGACTAAAATGAAATTTTTTTAAAAAAATTGGGGTCAATATGTAATTTTTACAAAATTTGTTATGGTTAAAATGGCAAAATAGCTCTAAAGGGTACCAACGTGTTTAATTTTAAGATATTAATGTGTATTTAATGAATATGTATATTTGAAAATGTACTTTTTAAGTAAACCGGCTCAACCGGTTGAACCAGTGACCCAGCGGTTGAACCATTGAACCAGTGACTCGAGCCTTCCACCGGTTCAATGGCGGTCCGGTTTTTCGCACTATGCCATAAAGAAAACATTATCATTATTACTACTACTAGTCTACTATTATTATTATTGTCAAAGTACATTTTTAGTCCCATAACTTTTGCTCAGGTTTCAATTTGGTCCCATAACTTTTTTTGTTGCACTTTTGGTCCATATCTTTGCAAAATGTTGCAATTTTGGTCCCATATCAGTTTTGGTCTCATATCTTTTGGTTAGGTTGCAGAATTGGTCCCATATTTTTGCAAAAAGTTTCACCGTCACTCTCACCTGATCTAAAGATATGAGACCAATTTTGCAATCTAACCAAAATATGAGATCAATTCTGCAACATGACCCAAAGATATAGGACCAAAAGTGTAGCACAGGACCAAATCAGCAACTTGAACAAAAGATATGCAGCCAAAAGTGCAACAAAAAAAGTTATGGAACCAAATTGAGACCTTAGCAAAAATTATAGGACCAAAAGTGCACTTTAGTCTTTATTATTATTGTTATTATTTATTTAGTTTCTGTGTTTCCATCGGTAAATGCAGCAAGTAGGCAAATTTTGTTTTGTTTTTCATTTACAACTGAGAAAAAATCTAAGATTAATATAAAATTATTCAAGATACCGATGTTGTCTTCACAAAAGATTATGCTTAAATATTGTATAACTACGCCTGTCTGGTATTCTAACAATTTCACAAAATAAAGTAGGGATGAGATTTGAAATCTAAGGACAAGATGACAATAAACTAATTAATCAAAATTTAATTAAGATACGAATTTTATATTTTTATGGTAAAATTCTCTAATTACCACGTATTAATAAAATTTTATTAATTAAATAGCTTATGGTTATTTGTGGATCATATTTTTGCTACGGAATTTAATAACAAATATATAAAAATTTGTATGTAGCAGGATAATGCATATGCCGTACGTAACTAGAAGTTTAAAATTATTGAATTAATAAAATATGAAACGTGTGACATTTAAACAACTGAGATAATATAACAATAACAATATTTTTAAAACTTGAATTTAACTTGAAGTTAGATTCCAAATCTTAACTGCCTCACGATTTATATAAATAATCACAGAGAGGTCATTCCATCCATCATACATTTCGTCTTTGGTTTTTCGCGGTTTCTCCCTGTTTTGTTCCCTCGACACAAACGAAAATTTACTTTCGTTCCCTCTTCTTCATTGTTAAATTCCATAAGGCATGCGTCTTTTCTTTTCTTTATTTTTGTTTCTTTCGTTCCCTCTTCTTCATTGTTTAATTCCATAAGGCCTATATGCATCTTTTCTTTTCTTGATTTTTGTTTTGATAGGCTTGCGTTTTTCATCTTGGTAACCATGAAGAGACCATTCGAAGATATGGGAGATTGGCTTAGTCTCTCCATAGGTTCTTCTGAAGCCCAAGCCCGGCCCGAACGCCCGCGGGGTCGGAGACGGGGAGCCCGGCCCCCGAAAGAGGGACGGACAGAGACAATAGAGCCACCATACCCATGGGCCAAGTCTAGACGGGTCAAGATACACAAGCTTAGTGATTTAATAGAGCGTGGCATAATAGTAATAAAGGGAGACGTGGAATGCAAGCAATGTAAAGAAGTGTACACAATTGAGTACGATTTGGTACAAAAGTTTTCAGAAGTGGGAGGTTTCGTGGCCACCTATAAGGATGCAATGCAACAACGTGCGCCGGAATGGATGATGAATCCTCAAGGGTTGGATTGTAAGTTGTGTGGGTGCAAAAAATCTGTGACTCCTCAAATTAAAAAGAAGAGAAGCACCAATTGGTTGTTCTTGCTTTTGGGTAAAATGATTGGGCATTGTAAGCTCACACATCTCAAGTATTTCTTGAAGCATGCTGACATTCATAGGACTGGCGCCAAAGATCGATTGGTTTTTTTAACTTATTTGGATTTGTGCAAACAGCTTGATCCTGATGCCACTTGTTTTGATCTCAACTTGTCGTAAATTCTTTGTATTTTCAAGAGAGGAAGTATATTCTTCATTCATCTCTCTCTGTTTTTTTTTTGGCGGAACCATTCATCTCTTTATTTGTTGGAAGGTTTACACAAATTTTAAGTTTTGTTTATATTTTCTCGGATAAAAATATCATATTTTGTTGGGTTCTTTTTGCAATTATATTCAACTATTTTTTAATAGCTAGAGTCAAAATATGGTATTTTGTGTTTAAATTTAATATTTGATGAATGTCATATCTTTGAGGTATAAACTTATATTATCTTCAATTAGTCTTGCATATCAGATTTCAATCTTGAAATTGAATCTTCTTGTTTTATGTTTTCTCTAGATTTGGTTGATAAGCCTTGGATAATAATATTAGTCTCTGTAAATCAACCCTGTTTTTAGTGTGTAAATTCAAGTTGATTATTTTTATTTTTTTTATTCGACACCCATTATATATATATCTTATATTATATGGCTCCACCCCTTTCTGGTTGTCCATGTTTAAAACTATAGTCTATGAAATTAAAAATAAGAGAAAATTTACTATTTGGTCTCTCTTTCTTTACTAAGTTAACAATTTTGTCCTTTATTTATTTTACATACATAAAAGGGCACGCAAAGCCCTAGTATATATATATATATATATATGGTGCATTACAAAAAGCTCTTGAATGATTGTAGCTTCTTTGAATTCTATTCCTTTGTGATTTCTTGCGGTTTTGGCCACCCATTTCATTTCTCTTTCCCTTTCTTTTACTGTGTAATTTCATAAAGATAGTATCATCTTCATCATCATCAATTCTTTATCGTATTAATTAGCCATGAAGCCATCAGAAGCAGAACATGAAGAAGAATGGCGTAAACTTTTTCTAACAATTGGTTTTTCCCAGCCACAAGAACCACTTGCTCCTAATGCCATGAAGCCATTCACATTCACATTATTCATCAGAACTTACTCCATTCATATTCACATTATTACTTCCACCTCCATCAGAAATATGATTTGATGAGCCAGTTTTGTCAGCTGGTGGTGTTGTTTAATTTATGGGGAAAGCTAACAGAATGCTGCATGATTTATCACCCAATGAGTGGCTTCAATCCAGTGGGGTTGGACTGTATGATGTGTGGGTGGGTTTACACTTTACAATCAGTGTGATTGGCAAGAAGAAAAGGACCAATTGGCTCTTTCTTGTTCTTGGCTAAAATGATTGGCCATTTTACTCTCCACCACCTCATGTACTTCTGCAAATACAATGAGATTGATGAGTATGGAGGCAGAGGCGTGGATTCATTTATTTAACTTATTACACTTTATTCAAACAGTTGTATTAGCCCTTTTGATCCCAAGTCCACCCCTTGTTGCTATAAAGTTTAATGTTCAACCGATTGACTTAAGGAGAATGTGTCAAAGTTTATATTTTTATATTTTACCGATTGACTTGTGGAGAATGTGATGTATTCTAATGGAAAATTTCACCGAGTGGCTATAATATGTCAAGTGAATAAATCATGGGGACAATTCAAAAACAAGTGCTAATGTGTTCCAGAATACGAGTACGCATCAACCTAGACAAATGAATAATGAATTTATACTGTAAAAATAACGCATCAATATGCAGCGGACATTAATTGGAATGGTATACAAAACTAAGTCAACCACGTCATAAATTTGGACTATCGAGAGCTTAATTCAATTCTTCGAATGAATTATCTCCGATCAGATTGGTTTACAAGACAAGTAGAGGATCATATTAACTATTAAGGGGTTCAAATCAATTTCCACTTTACCATAAGTCCATAACTGTTAAACAGAGGAGGAACATTCATTTTAAGAATGTCCCCAAGTTACCAGTAAAATACTATGAAATTTCATAATATATTGGACCTCACATGAGAAGAAAGATCCTGACTTGTCAGCCTCAGCAGGTCAGACAACATTATCAATTACCGTTATAATATAAACTGACATTACTAACAAGAAAAACCAAAGGCACCATCGAAGAGTAACAAAAAATAGAGCACCACTGGATGCAGATAAATTGTAACCTCATCCTAAATAAAATCCATGGAGAAATTTTCACAAACACTGCATCCATTTTGTAAGTAATTTTAACATGCATCATACTCTTATGTTTATCTCCAGCAACAACAACCACTACACAGGAAAAACTATACAGTATGATACTCATAATTTTCAAGGGGGTTACCGCTTCCACAATTTACTTAATCCTGCTCAGTGAGATGCTGCGGGAAATACTTCGCTCTGACAATGGTACTGAATTTGTTAATCACACTTGCAACACTTTCTTTTCTCATCTAGGCATCATTCATCAGACTTTCTTTTCTCCCCAAAAGTGACAAGTATCTCATCATTATTTTTAAAGTATGGCTGGCTATCTGGAATTGCAGTTAAAGTACAACGTTATTGAAGGTATTGAATAAAACTGAGTATAGAGTCCAAACACATAATGGAATCGATACAAACTTATCCATCACTTCAACATTTAAAGAAAAAAACTCATTGACCTCTTTTACTCCTTACAATTCTATATCTACCAGGGAAATGACCAGCAATAACTATCAACCACCCTTAAAGGAATGACTGGTTGTCTAAACTAAATTACTAAACCATCAATGGCATTACTATCCGAACCATTTAACAAGACAGAAGGTAAGAGCAAATTAAAAATAAATAAATAAAAAAAGCAACCTTTCTATAGAACCGTTCCCATGTCATATAGAGAATAAATTCAGCGAGTCATGTTTCTTAGCTCCTTGCACCAGCTCCCTCACTCTCAAACTTCTGTGAGAAAAACTTAGTTGCAAACATGTTATCCTCTAAATACTCTTTATAGGGGTGATTCTTTGGGACAAGCCTCCGGAACTTCTCAAATTGTTTCTCCGCCTCATCTTTCTTCCTTAGTAGAGTATATATGATGCCCTGACATAAGTACGGCCTAAAATCTCTTGGTTCTTCCTTCACAAGCTCCTGATAAGACTTGAGCGCATCAGTAAATTGTCCCTCCATGACTTTAATCTGCGCAACCAAGAGCTTTAAGTCTCTGACATCAGAGTTCCTGTTTTCCCTTTTGCAAAACTTCACTGCTTCTTCAATCCTCTTCATCAAACCATTCAATGGCTCATTTGATTCCGAAGTAGCCATCGCAAGGCCATGAAACGCTTCAATACGATAAGGATCTTTCTTGAGAACATCGTCGAACCCCTTTTTGGCCAATTGGTAATCACCATTATAGATATACATGTGAGCCTTCAGCAGTGGCCACTCAAACTCTTGGGGCTCAATTTCAATCAAGCGGTCTATAACCTGAATCGCTTCTTCAATTTTACGCGCTTTGATCTTGACCTCCATGAGAGACCGAAGAGCTTCGGTATCGTAAGGATTGTTGCTCAATTGCTCTTCGATAATCCTCTCCTTTTCTTCATATGAAACATTATCCGTCGAATCTTCAGTGGATTCCATCGTGGGTGGCGCAAGCGGAGCCGCAATAACAGGCATATGCTGGAAACGCATGAAGAAAAACGCAGACGCTGCTATAACAACGCAAACAGTCTCGACAGCAGGTGACAAAAGGAGATTTAGGGTTTGGAGCATACGAGTCAGAATACCTTGTTTTTTATTGAATCCAGGGTCGGTGGATGAGGAAGAAGAAGAAGAGGCTTTGATAGAAGATAACCTGAAGGAAGAAGATGAACGATGCAGTGGGAGTGGTAGTGACGAAACCGGTGGTAGAGACCTGAAGGAGACCGAAGATAATGGTGTTGAGAAAGACGAAGAGTGGCGAGTGATTGATATATGCAATGGTTGGCGAAAGAGATGGAATGTAGCCAGAGACTCCATGGCTGAAGCCTGAGAGGAATGGAATGATGAAGCAGAGAAGGAGGCTGCCTAAAACCCTTGATTTTCAGACGACGAAGGGATAGGGGTATTAACGTCTTGAAAGTTGAAACTAAAATAAAACAGTAAATAAATAAAAGGGAAAAGTATTAATTTCGTCCCCAAATTTTATACCAACTATCAATTTCGTCCTTAATTTTTTTTTTGCTGTCAATTAAATCTCAAATGTTTTACATTTTGGTCAATTTTATCATTTAACTAACTTTTTTCAACAAATTAACGACAAATTGCATATTTTTTTTAATATGAGTTAAAATTTGAGTTTCATTTTCTATCAATTTTACCTTATATATTATTAATCACGTAAATTATATCGTTAATATTTTGTTAAAGTAAAAACAAATGATAAAATTGATCAAAATGTGAAATATTATGAACAAAATTGACAAAAAAAAAAATTAGAAACAAAATTAACCGTTAATGTAAAATTTAGAGATAAAATTAATGTTTTGCCTAAATAAAATGTATCCATATATCGATAATTTCATATTTCATCTATACTATTATTTATATATATATCTTATATTATATGGCTCCACCCCTTTCTGGTCCACATTTTAAAATTATAGTACAAAATTAATAATAAGAGGAAAATTATTATTTGATCCATTCTTTTTTACTGAGTTAACGATTTAGTCCCTCATTTATTTTACATACATACTTGCGTGCCCGTTAGGGCACGCAAAGCCCCTAGTATATATATATGCCTTTGAGCTATTCTGATTGTATTCCTCAAAAAAGGCATATAATACTACAATACTATAATTTATAATATAATAAATTAAAAAGTAATTTAAAAATAAAATAAAATTCAAATACTCTATTAACTTCCTCCAATATCTTGAAAAATTCTCCTCATTATCTTTACCATACATGATTACTTCTGAAATTTTATATAATAAAATTTAAAATTAATTATTTATGATATTTTATATAATTTAAAATTTAAATAATTTCATATTTTACACGAGCACGCAAACCTTAGTATCCGTATATACGATACTCATATACCCCACGAGTCACGACAATCACGCAACGGCGCCGTTCCATTATGCATATCTAATATCTTTCTTCGCGGTTAACAACAGAAGAATATTTGGAAAAGTTTAAAAAGCAACAACGCAACAGAAAATATATACCATTATTTTAATAAACAGAAAAATATTCGCGGTTGACCAAGATATCCCTTACTGCATTTGTGCATTACCTATCTCTCTCCCTTTTTATATATATATATACTTTAATTAATGCATTAGTCTTAACTTTTTTTATAGAATTAACAAATTAATTTTTGAATAATCGAATTTCATGACTTATTGTACCATTATTTTTTAGGTTTATGTTAATTGGATGAATTTAAAATTCATAGAGATTTTTTAAAAGGATATAATTATATTAAATGCAAATAATTGTTTTCAAAGTTAAAAATTCAAGATAAGGTAATAAATAAACGAAAAGCAAATTTGCAAGATATAGTAGATAGAACTGAAAAACTAGCTGAAGGAAAGAAAAACAAAATAAAAGAAAATATATAGGTAAAAGTATAATTTTGGTCCTTTATTTTTTTAGATAAATTGCAATATAACCTTTATTTTTTTCAAAAGTTTCATTAATTGGTCTCAATGACTTAATAAAGTCAAATCTCTATTGTTTTAAGATTGATTACGATGAATTTGGAGTTACGAGTTATTCTTGAGTCTTGACGAGTTCTTTTTTTGTCTAATTAAGACCGTCAACAATCAGAATTATATACAACACAAATAATATACAACAAAATCAGATCAACCCAACAAAATCATAATCACAACCAAACAAAATACAAATAAAGTAGGAAAGAGATTGAGAATGGGATGAAAAGTGGATGATTAACCTGAGTAGCAGAACAACGAGGACTGTACCAAATGAATGTCGAAACAGAGATGAGAGATGGAGGCTGAGGATTACGCTTTCACTAAGTTAAAAAAAAAACAGAAACCATGACGCACTTAAAAATTTGTAGAAAATCAGAGAGAGATAATCGAAAGCAAAGATTTAGATATTATCATACTTGAACAATATCGAAAACTGATTTTCGCCGAGAAAATATGAAGAAGCTCGCAAGAAATCTTGATTCCTTTGGTTTGATGAAGTGGTGAGAACATTGGTAGCGAAGACTTTCTTTTAGGGTTGAAAGAGGGGAAGGAGGTGAATAAGAGACCGAGCAGTTTTTTGTTTTTTTTTTTAAGAAAGTAAAATAAAAAATTCATTTAATAAATAATTGTAGCAATAACATCTATCTATTCCAGCTGTCTTCAATTAATTGCTCATAAAAATATGATATATACTGGCATTTTAAAAAACTGCTAGTATAGTATAACTTTAGTAATATATTTATAAATTGCTAGTAAATAACTGTCGTTATATCACAGTCTTCCAGTAGTGAAACAATATCAAATTAAGCTCCAAAAGTAGGTTACTCATGTCACAATTAAAAAAATAAAAAGTAAAGTTGATCATATCTCTCTCATTTCAAGTCTCATTATGATGAGAGATTAGATATAATCATATTCATTTGTTGGGACTAAAAAATAAAACATTTATAAAATATAGACCAAAATTGTAATTAAAAAAAAAAAGATAAAGGCTAGATTGTAACTTAACCCATATATAAGGGATCAAAATTGCACTTTCACTACAAATATAATTTAAAAATAATAGAAAAGGTAAATATAAACATAACAAATTTTTAAAAAAAAAGTACTGTATATAACAGAAACACAAGTAAATAGATAAAAACATTATGATAATATGATATGCGTGGTATTCATTTAGAGCTGTACATGTCAAGTGTGAACTGTGAAGAAAGGATAGAGACTGTGTATATATAGTAGCTAGGTACCATTTCCTCATTTCCCATTTTAAGTGGGCCTATATATAGACCGGACCTCGTGGGCATTAACAGTAAACAAAATGATCCTCATCTTCTTTCATCTCTCCTATATATTATTTTGAATTTTTACTCACTTCCCCTTTTTCGGCCATTTTCATCTTCTCAATTGGACTCCAAAAAAACGTGGCGGAGAAACGTGCTTTATCCATATCAATTAAAATGGTAAAACTGAGATCTCATCTCATATGTTTCAGTGACAGATTATTCAATCATGAGAGGAAGAGATCATTACTCAGCTATATATCTGTTCATTAACTTGTTTGTTGGTAGAGCTAGTAACACTTAATCATAAGTGTTTGATCTTGTCAACTATTGTTATTTTTATTTTTTTGGGGTAACCTTGAAATGTAATTATTGCGATTTCTTCAGACTTATTCCAACAACTAAATAAAACAAAAATGTGATTGATGAATGTGGTGATAAAACTCTATTATTTGAGAAATTGTACTGGTTCGCGAAACAACAATGGAAGACGATGGAAGCAAGATCTTGACAAGTGACAAGCTAAGTAAAGAGACGGAAGATAAGGGAAACGTTAAAAATCATTAAATATGAAGGGTTGAGAATTGATGAGACTACAATAGATTATGATGTTAATATGTTGTAGTAGCTTAGCAAGTAGCAACGAGACAGTTTCTAATTACGGACCGAATAAATAAATAAATGCAATTTCTAGCAAGTGTTATTTAAGAATATATACAATTAAATATGAATATAATAAATAAGACAGAAAGAGAGAGAAATAGGTGAAGCATGTATGTAAGTGTAACTGTGTAAGAGTACAAAAATACCGAAGCCGAAGAGGAATGGTCCATAGTGGGGTCATCATTATTAATTTCCAAAATGCAAAAGAGAAAATAATAATAGGGTGTTAATAGCAACCAATATATATAATATAATGTACGTTACGGAACAATATGTCACAATTAAACATCAAGAGTTTGATAAATACCAAACGACACACATACACATCCATCATAACTTCCACAATGTGACACATCCCAGACCCCATCTCTCATAACACGACACACACTGGCGGTGCCACGTGTTCAATGCACACAAATATACATATACATATATACATATATATATATATAACTGCCATGTCATTCTCCCTCCAGTCACTGTAGAGTGCTGACTTCAACTTCTAGGCGACGACGACGACGTCGTTTAGCTGATTCGGTGTGTCGGCCTGCAGGCTTGGCTAGCTAATATAATTGACTGGTTTATTTAATTATTTAATTTTATAAAGGTTGTTTTTGTTGAACTTCAATTTGCGTGTGAAGCCTAAACTCCATGGTAGGAAGAAGAAGAAGAAGAAGAAGAGGAAGATTCAGAAATCACGTTGAGTATTCTCTGCTTTGTCTCTGTCTCAGAAGCTCTCTGTGCTCTGCTTCTCGCGTAAGCCTCGAAAAATTCCCTATTCTCCTTCTCTAACTCCTTCCACACTGCTCCACACACCTCATGCATGCACGTGGGTCATGTACTTATATATATATTAATCAACTATATATGTATAATTAATAAACTTCTTTATACTTTATTATATTACTGTAAATAACACATATATATTTTCTCTACTGCCTACTTTATATATATACATCATGTGTGTGCACATGTACTTTTGCATTATAAAGGTAATTCACTTGTGTACTATTTATCCTTGTAAGTAAGTATGTATGTTTGGTAATAGATAACTATGTATACTACTACTACTATACATATATAGATGGATGGATATTATTGTAGATTGATTCTGATCGTTCGATGGGTTCTTGAAATTAAGAAAAAACGGAAAGGAAAAGAAACAATAAGGTAACTCACCAGTGGATGTTATGATTGGTTTGATATTTGCATGTTTGGAAAGAGCTTCCATGCACTCCTCTTTGCTCATTTTGAATAGGATACACTCTTCTATAAGACGGTGCACCTACATATATACCATTTTGTATACATAAGAAAACAGTACACTATACTATACTATTTAAATATATATCTATTTATTTTATTTAAATTTAAATAGTATACCGCTACATTAATTGATATATATATATATATATATCAAGCACACAAAGAGACGAATAGAATGGAAATGAAGTAATTAATTAATAAATGAAATGAAATTACCAGTCGGATGTAAGAAGCAGGGGATGAACAGTCTTCCATGTCGAATATTAATGAAGTTGGTTTGGTTGGTGTGTCGAGCGATATAGATCAGATCATGGAATTTGGAATGAGAAGATAGAGATGATGAATAGTGACAAAAGACGATAGATATTTTGGAATCGGAGTGCAAGTAAAATATCTGGCTCTGGGGGTATTAGCGAGAAGAAACAGAGAGAGAAAAAAGATGACGAGAGAGAAAGAGAAGAAGAAGATGAGCAAATAGGAGAAGAAGCTAGAGGAAGAAAAGATAAAGAGAGAGAGAGGTGGTTGGATTTATAAGGAAAGTGCTTGAAAAGAAATAGAGGGTAAAACGATAACGAACGAAACCTATAGACAGTAAAAAGATCACAAATGAATGAAGTCACCAACATATGATGCCAGTAAGATGTGGGGTCCACACACCCACGTGGGAGCCAACATGGGATTGGTGGAGAGGGGATTAGGGGAGATTCTATAAGCTTTATAAATATGCATTAGATGACGTGTCAGTGGGGACATTGTTCACGTGACACGTGGGCCCACCATATCCGACGTGGTACTCCAGGTCGGTCTCTTACGTGATTGATAAGCAGCCTGTAATAGTAAAAATCCAACGCTTCTCATTTCTTCTCTCTTCCTTTATGGTTTTTCTATCTTACATTTCTTTCTTGAAGTAAGGGTTTAGCCAGGCATGGCCATAACATGGCACAACCCACGTTAATTAGTACTCCGATTCTATGAATCAGTTGTTTAAGGTAAATATTAAGGAAATGATTAGTTCACCTAGAATGAAGAGAAAAATGAGATAAAAAGACTAAATTATCCCTATTAAATTACTTGGGAAATGTTTATTCATTTATGACACTACTATATATAATAGGGATAGAATGATAAAAAAATAATTAATGTTCTCTTGAATTTGTAAAACATCAGATATTTTAGAAAAAAAAAAAGTTCTCTAAAACATATATATATAGAACCGGAGGGAGTACTAATTAGTTAATTCATTTTGTTGATTTCTACCAAAATTATACTAATCTCTACCAATTTCACATCAAATTTAAATTTAAATTAAAGTACTATTATTTACAATAGCTTCACATCAATAAGAATAGTGAGAGTGTGAGACTGAAACTGAAACACATTATAACAATTTATTCCCTACTTGTAATTCATATTTGAAGGATGAAGAGATAAAACAAAAGATTAACCCTAATAGTGATTGAATTCTAATTATTGTAGCTGCGAAAAGTAAATTAGGGAAAGAAATATTATAGACTGTGACTAAGAATTATTGAGGGACCAAATAATATATTTTTTCTATTTTAAAACATTTTTAATTATCTAATTCTTAAAATGATTATGGTCAAAACTTTATTTTGGTCCTTAAACTACATGTTGAATTCTATTTTGGTCCATAAACTATTTTTCGTTTTCTTATAGTTCTTAAATTATTACTCCATTACGTACTATTTAAGGATCAAAACATAATTCATCTTATCATTTAGGGATCAAAATGAGGTTTTGACCAATGATTATTTTAAATTATGTTTACCTTAGAAGTTAGAAGTCTTGGTAATTATGAACTTATATGACTTGTCCCGTTGACCGGTCTGATACAAAGTATACACTATACAGTACTCTCGGTTTTTAAGAATTAGAAAAAGCTTCACTAGCAAATTAAAAGGTAGGGGGGGAAAATATTGAAGCTTTAAAGTTTAAATAGAATTTATTTTTTTTGCTAGTTCAGAATCAAATTATTCTGGTTAAATTAAACGCTGAGCTAGATAGCTAGCCCACCGATACTATTTATTATAATTATTAATAATTATTAATATTAATATTTTGCCCCAGGAGCATTGTGATTAAGGTTTTCGTCGTCTTTAGGCTTATTAAGAAGGTAAAAACATAAGATGCATGTATATATATCAAGGATATATATTTATAATTGGTGATCCGATTAAGCTTCTTTTAATCTCCAGTACTTTTACTGGTGAATCACAAGCCAGATAGATTTGATCTGGTGAATCAAAAAGTTATAACGAGTCCAAGATTGTTTTGCGATAATGTTTAACTTAAGTGCATAAATTAATCTGAATACATTTGAGATTGAGCTATGCTATAGTTTTCACAGGTGTTGTGTACATATAATAATTATAAGTAATATGGTTAGCTGCAACTTTACTTTGAAAATTTGCCAAGGAAATGTGCTAGCTAGCTGTATCCACAGCTTTTTACCTCAAAAGAATATACATAAATATATATAATTAAGGGATCATAAAAGGTATTATTAGCAATATTAAATGGAAGCATTAATGATCTTTCTGGGTTTAAATGGTGATCTTGGTTGAGTTAGCTAGAATAATGACATGACAGCAATGACGACCTTTTCCCAATTTATAGCATTGTTTAAGGCTAAAGCATGGTGACATAATTACGTGCGTCCACCTCAATATAATGTCGCCTTTTGAATTGAATATCTATATATGCATATTTAATTCAAAGCAAGTTAAATTATTGTGCTTATAATATATAATATTAATATTTTTGATTGATGACATGTGAGAACTAGCTAGGGTATATTGTTTATCCAAATTGTCTCATCTTAATCTCGTGATGCCTATCCTAGCTTGTACGTATATGTATATACTAGGGGGCTTTGCTTATGTATATACTAGGGGCTTTGCGTGCCCTAACGGACACGCAAATATGTATGTAAAATAAATAAGGGACTAAATTGTTAACTTAGTAAAGAAAGAGAGACCAAATAGTAAATTTTGTCTTATTTTTAATTCATAGACTATAATTTTAAATATGGACAACCAGAAATGGGTGAAGCCATATAATATAAGATATACAATATGCCTATTGGGGGTCACCTGGAAGATAATGCGCATTCGTGTAGCTAGGGAATAATTAACTGCAGTGTTAAACACTGATTAATTGATCGACAGTGTTATTCACTTGACTAGAAACAGTTATCATCAGATGCCAACAAAGTGATTTTGATTAAATAATTTTCAAAATTCATATCCGAAGCATTTTGTTAGTAATAATTAATTCGACGCCTGTGTTTTCCTTAGCTTATTTATTAGCTTAGCGCCTTAGGCTAATTAAGCGTATGATACTGCTTTGCGGAAATGGAGTTAGTTGTAAATTGTAAGTACGTGTTAAGAAGTGAAGACAGGAAAAATGAAACCACGTGTCCATTTGATTTCAGTTTGTAATTATATAGAAGATTAACGTCCATACCCATCTAACTGTTAGTTTTTTTTTTTTTTATAAATCATATAAGAATACATAAAAGCAGAGCACATCTCCTGGTTGCCTGCCACGTGTCACTGTAAATTAAATTGTCATAAAAACTTTTTATGACAATTCGACCAATCAATGTGCACCACGTCATATAGCNAAAAAAAAAAAAAAAAAAGGTTTCATAGGTATTGTGTGCATTGACATGCACACCATATTCTCCGTTAGCTTTAGGGTGTGATTCGCGTCTATACTCGATCGCTACAATGCACATCGATCATATAATTAAACTCTTCCACGTTGCCCTCACACTGCTTAAGTTCCACGTTGCTAACTACTCTATTATAATAAGTTCAACGCTCCCCTTCAAACTTCAAAAGTAATACAGAAAAATTCAACATGATGAATTTTATATATATATCTTGCCTTAATCAATGGGTTGTAATAGTAAAATGTGTCACTAAATACGGGGCACCTGAACTCTCTTTAGTGACACTATTATAAAAATACAAAAAATTATTAAAATAATAAAGCCACCTTTTTAAAAAAAAGTTTACTACTCTACGTGTGTGTTAAAAAAATTATTAAAATAATAAATATGATGGGAGAGACTTTTTTAAAAAATAAATCATAAAAAGAAGCAAAATAAATATATTAATGTTGAGGAGAGAAGTTTTTTAAAAAAAAGAACTATAAAAATACAAAATAAATGAGGAGAGAGAGTTCAGGTGGACCATCCATGAAAAAAATAACTAAACCACATTTTAATGTCAATAAGTGATGAGAGAGAGTCAAGTGAGTAATACTGTAAGATGTAAGACGCGTGTATTTGCATCAATAATTTACCTGGGCTAACCAATAATTACGTATAAAGCTGGTTCATAAGAAAGATATGATGGAAAAATTAATTAAAAAGTGTAGAGATGAAATCACTAACCTGAAATAGTCGAAAGAAAGATTGACAAGGTAAAAATCTTACAAATCACATTTGGAGAAACTTGCAAAGAAGAGTTTAGAGATTTTCCATAGAGATAAAATGAAAGACTTGAGTAATGAGTATAATTATAATAAACTTCTCTATATATAGGCCAAAATATGTGCATAAATAATTAATAAGCCTCTATTCAAAATACCCTCAATGTTATATAATAATATACTAAATATATATATTTTGGGCTTATTAATTATTTACCAACATATATATAAACAAAATACTTGTCTCCAAAACAACTCTACAATTAATCTTACCGATAGGATGAGGACTGTAGATAATCTAACCCATCACTAATTACCACAGTTAAAGACACGAAATTCATTCTTATTCAGAGTTACGATAAATTAATTACTTAATCAATGAACACAAATATTAATCTTATAATAAATTAATGCTAATCCACACAAAATTTCCAACAAAAAAAAATATGATTTGTTTTTCAAAATCATACAAAAGCAAGTTAGACGTGTCGCAAAAAAGCACGAAACTGATTAGAAAAGTGTCTTTCATTTATTTTAAATCCAATTCCTTTCAGTTAAATTATATATTTAATCCCATATTTTATCAACATTTTTAATTTGACACTTTTTTTAAACCAGCTCTTTACATTTTTCCAATATAAGTATCAGACATCAAAATCTACCATAATTATAATATCATATAAGTGAAGTTAAATGGACTAACAAAATGAGCATATGTCTCAGGCCAGAAAAAAAAAACAAAACAAAATGAGCATATGTTGTAACTTATAAGTCAGCACTGTGGCAGTTTTTTTTTTTGTCAAAAAACAATTTTAAGTTGCATAACGGAATTTGGTGCAAAACAATTGAGAATAAGAATAACTTAATGATAGTCATTAATAAAAGATAATAGATTCTTTAATTTCTGAACGATAAATTCATAAAATTAAATCACTAAAAAAAATATAAATACAATCGATTGGATTTTTGTTAAAATACTAATTTAAATTTAATGATTAACATGATTTTCAAAATCAATTATTAAAGTGCAATGCTAGCAATTTTTGCAACTGCATCACAATTGTCATCAAAATTTCAATTATTGATAAACTAAAATAAGGTTGGACTTACCTAGTTCAAATGAGGCTGCTAGAGAGTGACCTGCAAAAGAACTTCACAAGGGGGGCATGCGAATAACACTTTCACGCTCAAGTTAGTTCGTGAAGAAGAAGAGAGCAAGAGAGTTCTGAGTAAAAGAAGTAGCTAACCTTAAACTGGTTAAGTTGAACGGTACTTATAGAGCAGAGATAGGAGGTGGTCGGCGCATGAGACGCTCCACGTTTTAACCCACGATTCCAACAAGAGGTGGAGGTGGTGACCAAGAATTGCGGAGCAAGGCAATCGTGGGTGAGTGTGATGCGTGAACAGGTCGGGCGCCACAAATATAGAGAACGTGGGTCTGAAAAGTCCAGGGGCGCCCTGAACCTTGCAGAGAGGCATTTGACTGGTTCGGGAGCGCCCAAAGAGTCTGTGGAGAGAACTTAGCCCGGTACGAAGGCCATTTAAGCGTACGCCTAAATTGTGATATATCAATTATTATCTTTGAAAAGAAAAATCTTACATCTTTCAAGGATTAAATTAGAAAAATATTATTTTTCAAGAACTACATTATTAATTTACTCAATTTGTATTTATTCTTTTGCCAAGTGGTTTTTTGTTGTGATCTTTTGTTTTTTGGGCTTTTCTGTCGAGTTATGAAAATTTAGAGCTACGTGTGCTCCAAAGCCCAAATAAAGTTTGAAGATTAGGCCCAATAATGTTAGACCCAAATATGATGCCATTCATACGAAGAGGCAGTTGGCGCAAACGGAACGAACGGACCAACCACAAAAAAAAAAAAAACCAAATACTCACATTGTCCCAGAAGTATGGGATATAATTAATTTTATCATAAAAAGAGTGATTTAAATTAATATCGAGACTCAATTTAACCTCATTTGCAAACAATTCTAACTAAATAAAGAAATCACTCGTTAAAACTTAGGCCCAGTTCGTTTCCGTTTTGATTATAATCTGTTTTGATTATAATCAAAATAAACACGTTCGTTTACGTTTTTTTCCTGATTCAATTATAATCATGATTCTTAAATAATCAAACACACTCAATTACACTTATACCCCTATACATAAACCTATAATTACCTATACTCTAATACATTCATTCTCCAATCACAAAGGGCAAAATGGTCTTTTACCTCAATATTGGACCATTTTGGAAATACTCATTCTTGTGTTGGGCTAAATTGTTATTTTGTCCAAATAATTTAGGATTGAAATTCATATTTTAGCCATTGTTTTTCTTCTTCCTCCCACTGTTCTCTCTCTCGTCCCTCTCCAGAAAACATTTAACGGTTCTGATTTCAGTGTTCAATTTCATCATAATCATCCTTCAATCTGCGATATCTTCTCGTCAATTTTCTTCATCAGATCTGAAAATGTCTTTCTTCATCATAATCAGATCTGAAAATTTTCCTTCAATCTGCGATATCTTCTCGTCAATTTTCTTCATCACCTTCGCGGGTGCTACGCCCATACCCTGACCTGAGCTACACCGAGAGCACAACCACTGAGACTCTGGTTATGGGCGTAGCACCCGCGAAGACTCAGTTCGCCGAAGGATCCGAAGTTGGAGTTGCCGCTGAGAATGGCTGCAAGTGCGGAGACAACTGCACATGCAACCCCTGCAATTGCAAGTGAGTAGCAGAGACGATGAAGCTTGAAGCAGAGACGATTGTATAAAGTTTAGCTGATGATCGATTTCTGCTTCTTTTCAATCGAATACTGTTGTGTTGTCTGAGTAAAAAAAAAAAAGTCCGTTGTAACTGAAAAATCATAAATTGAAGGCTTTGGCTTAAATGGAATCAGCCAATTCGAATCCCATTCGCACCCAAAAGAAATTGATAAAGGAAAAGGCATGATGTGCTCTTGTTTATCTGCAATCTTCACTTTTCTTTCTGCTATTATTTTCTATTCGAACGATTCGTTTCTTAAGAGGGAAGATGGAAGTCTGAGAACTTTCGTTTCTTAAGAGGGAAGATGAGAGTGATTCTTGGACGCATGGCGAAGAAGAAGGAGAAGAAATGAATTGAGAGATTCGATGTAAGATTAATGGAGGAATGAATGAGCGAGATGAATGAAAATTCAGAGAGATAGAGCATTATGAGAGAGAGGAGAGAGAACGAGAGAGTGGAGAAGCAAACATTATGGCAGAATTGATAATTTTTTCGGGTCCATGTGCAGTTTTTCCTTCTCTCTCATCTAATGCGAATCGGTGCACCGATTTGCTTATTCGGTGCACCGATTTGCTTATTCGGTGCACCGATTTCGTAGGCAAAAAATGAAACGGTGCACCGATTCGGAAAAACATCCCCCAACCAACTCACAAAAATAATCAAGATTTCACGTTTTTCAAGGCAAACAGTAACATTTTTGTTTTTTTTCACAACAACAATCACATCCAAACACACTTTTATTATAATCAAATCACACCTTACTTTTTCTAACTTTTTCTTCCATTTATACCCCTATACAATTTATCAATTTCCTTACTTTTTATCCACCTACCACAATCATTACATACCCATTTTAATAATTTCACACAAATAATCAACAATCATCCAAACACCACTACAAAAATAATCAAATTTGATTATAATCAAAACATGATTATAATCAAAACAAATTCTAAAAAAAACGGAAACGAACTGACCCTTAAAAGCAATATGTAATTCTAAATTCATTGAATTCGAACAGTCTATTGGATTATTTTTGTGAAATAATCCTAAATTATGAATTAGCACTAATCACAAGTATTAAATAAATGTTATGTTATTGATATTTGTTTAAGCATTGCCTAATTGAATTTGACCATGTATCAATTATGAGTGTAATAGAATGATTATGTGATAGACTAATTTGACTCTTAACTCATATAGAGAAAAAGACCCAACCTCCAAGACCAACTCTAATGTCAATAGTCCTGTCCTATTGATAGTTTGATAATAACTAATAATCTGATGTTAGTTTGATGTTAATTAACAGTTTGATACAAACTAACACCAATTGTTAACTAAGTAGGTTGCTCTGCTCCTCCATTCTAATTTCATCTTCTATGCAGGTTCATAAATTATAACATATGGATTCCAGTTCAATTCAAGTATGGTTTAGATTTTTTCCATTAATCTAAATCTATCAATTGGTTAATGAAAAATATATAATCATATTTAATTATTTGAGATGAAAAAGTAAGAAATTATGAAAAACATGTAAGATTACAATAAACAAATGGCTTAAGTGCAATTTTGATCTCCTAACTTTCACAAAGATCTCAATTTTATCCCTTAACTTTTTTTGTTGCAATTTTGGTCCCCTAACTTTCGCAAAGGTCTCAATTTGGTCCCCTAACTTTTTTGTTGCAATTTTGGTCCCCCTAACTTTCGCAAAGGTCTCAATTTGGTCCCCTAACTTTTTTTGTTGCAATTTTGGTCCCCTAACTCTTGAAAACGTCTCACTATTGGTCCCAAGTGCACTTCCAAGTCATGAAAACGTCTTCGCATAATGGTCCTTTTTTAATCCACTTCACCCATATTTGTCACGTCATCAGCCAACTCAGCTTGCCAGATCGACACTATGGCAGATAATGGATGAAAAAAGTGCACTTTGAACCAACAGTGAGACGCTTCCAAAAGTAAGGGGACCAAAATTGCAACAAAAAAAAGTTAGGGGACCAAATTGAGACCTTTGTGAAAGTTAGGGGACCAAAATTGCAACAAAAAAAATTAGACCAAATTGAGACCTTTGCGAAAGTTAGGGGGACCAAAAGTGCCCTAAACAAATTAAACATAAGGACCAATTTAAAATACACGTCGTGGTTTTAGAACCAATATGACTATTTGGCCAAAAAAACGAAAAAGGAAACGGAAGTAATCTGGTTTCGTCAACGCCTTAACTTTTTAGAAAAGAGCAAACCCCCTTTTTGGTCCCTCAATTGTTACTGAGTCGAGGAATCGGTCCCTCAATTGTGGGAAACTACAACTCAGTCCCTCAATTGTACAATCTCGTTTACGTTTTGGTCCCTCACGTCTGGTCCGTTAGTGATAGAGGTGTTAAGTGATGACGTGTCACCGTTATCTGCTTAGGTGGCTGTTAAATGCTTAGTTGAGGGACCAAATCCTCGACTCAGTAACAATTGAGGGACCAAAAAGGGGGTTTGCTCAAATTAGTATCCAACTCATTTCCACTTGACACCTCATTAAAACTACTCTCTTGCAATTTGGTCCCAAAACCCCTAAATCCCCTAAAACTTTTTTTTAATCCTCTTATTCATCTTTTTCATCTTCTTCATTCATTTTAGTCCCAAATGCTAAAAATAAAATTGTAAAGTATCCCAAAACCCTTCCAAACATTCCAATTTAGTCCTTAAATGTATTAAAAACCCTAAAACTTAAGCCCCAAACTCTAAACCCTAAACCCTAAAATCCTAAACTCTAAACCCTAAAACCCTAAACCCTAAAACCCTAAATTCCTAAAATTGTAAAGTGTCCCAAAACTCTTCCAAACATTCCAATTTAGTCCTTAAAAGTATTAAAAACCCTAAAATCCTAAAACCCTAAACTCTAAAACCCTAAACCCTAAAATCTAAAACCCTAAACCCCTAAACCCTAAATCCTAAACCCCTAAAAAAACTACTCTCTTGCAATTTGGTCCCTAAATCCTACTTTCCTCTTCATCTTTCATCATCTTTCATCATCTTCATCTTCTCATCCACTCCAAACCCCAAACCACAAAACCCTAAAACTACACAACCAGAAATCACCAAAGATTACACAAGTTTCATCAATTCATCAATTCTTGATTAAAAAAAATTAGTTCATCATCAGTTCATATCATCATCATCATCATTCATCAGTTCATCATCCAAAAATTAAAAAAAAAAAAAGTTCATCATCAGTTCATATCATCATCATCATCATCATCATCCATCAGCCGAAAAGCTCTCGTGGCAGCGAAGGAAGGAATCGAGAAGCTTAGAGACTCATGAGAGAGAAAGCAAGTCGCGACAGAGTGAACATGTGGCGTCGTTGAGCTTTCCATGGAGTGAACCTGATGGTCGCGACAGAGACTCAAAAGCGAACGGCCGAAATGGGTAAACGACGACGGCGACGACGAGTTTTCATCATCAGTCGCAGGCATTCTCTCGGAATTTCTTCAAAATCGAAAGAAACCCCAAACTTTCTCCCCCAATTCGAATTCGAACCCTAAGAAATGAATGAATGTATCTCGCGACGCCCAAAATGGTTGTGAACTTGAAATCAAACCCAGAAATTGAAGAATCGAGCGAGAGAATGTTTAAGGATTTGAAGAATCGAGCCATTTTGATGTTTGAGGATTTGGTTGAAGCAGTAGGATCGGCGGTGAGGAATGAAAGATGAGAGAGGAATGAGGATGAAGATGAAGATGAAGAAATTAGGGTTCAGGGACTAAAATGTTTTTTTTAATTATGATTTAATAAATTGAGAATAATGGGATAAAATGAATGAACTCAAAGTAGATTTTTTTTAGGGTTTAGGGTTTTAGGGTTTTTAATACATTTAAGGACTAAATTGGAATGTTTGGAAGGGTTTTGGGATACTTTACAATTTTAATTTTTAGGATTTGGGACTAAAATGAATGAAGAAGATGAAAAAGATGAAGAAGAGGATTAAAAAAAGTTTTAGAGGATTTAGGGGTTGTGGGACCAAATTGCAAGAGAGTAGTTTTAATGAGGTGTCAAGTGGAAATGAGTTGGATATTAATTTGAGCAAACCCCCTTTTTGGTCCCTCAATTGTTACTATTACTAAGTCGAGGATTTGGTCCCTCAACTAAGCATTTAACGGCCACCTAAGCAGATAACGGTGACACGTCATCACTTAACACCTCTATCACTAACGGACCAGACGTGAGGGACCAAAACGTAAACGGGATTGTACAATTGAGGGACTGAGTTGTAGTTTCCCACAATTGAGGGACCGATTCCTCGACTCAGTAACAATTGAGGGACCAAAAATGGGGTTTGCTCTTTAGAAAAAGACGAATGAGTGAAGGAGGGAGATTGGAGAAGGAGAGAATCAGAGAGTGAATCGAATCAGCCATGGCCATAGCCGCCACCATTTCCGTTCCTCTCACATCTTCTACTCGCCGTTCTTTAACTTCAGCTTCGCTCCTTCGCTTTTCTTCAACTTCCTTATCTGCTTTCCCTTCCACTTTCCTCAGACTTCAACCTTCTTTGAAATGCCCTAGTTCTCGTATCGCCGTTTCCGCAATGAGCGTTGAAACCCCTTTGCAAACCTCCTCCACTTCTTTTCTCGATCGGAAGGAGACTGGATTTCTCCATTTCGCTAAGTATCATGGCCTCGGCAACGACTTCATTTTGGTAGGTTTAAGCTACTGTTTACTGTTTGTTCCGCTTGATCCCCGTTTCATGAAAACTTAAACAATCGATTTTCCGTTTTACGCGATGATTTTGAATAGATTGACAACAGAGACTCCACAGAGCCCAAGGTCAGTGCCGAGAAAGCTGTACAGTTATGTGATCGTAACTTCGGTATTGGTGCTGATGGAGTTATCTTCGTCATGCCGGGCACCAATGGCACTGACTATACCATGAGAATCTTTAATTCGGATGGCAGTGAGCCTGAGGTAATTTCTCTTGCCTTCGCTATTATTTTTCCCCTAATTTTCATCATGTGAGAGTAGCTTCTGATTTTCGTTCAACTTCTGAGGCATGCTTGTTATCTTGTTTAGTTGTTTTATAAATTTTTATGTTTATTAACTTGACCTTTTCAATCCATAGATGTGTGGCAATGGAATACGATGCTTTGCTAAATTCATTGCTCAGATTGAGAACTTACGCGGGAGGCATAGGTAAGATCATAATGTACTATTTTTTACTATTTTGTTCCATTTCTTTTTCTTGTAAAATCTTTTTGTCATTCATGCCCTGCTGTGGTGACAATCGGTGACATGTAGTTGTAAAGAAAATGAAGTTTATGATCGGATATAAATTCATTTAAACTAGATAGTATTGTGTCTATTGACAAGTGAAGGTAATAGGTTTTGTTACTGTTTTAGGACACATGGTTTAGTGGCACCTTATGATTATCATTAATAATGAAAATCTGTTCAAAATTTATTGAACGTTTATTTAATCATATTTTGCAGTTTTACTGTGCATACTGGCGCTGGCTTGATTGTTCCAGAAATCTTAGAGGATGGAAACGTATGTTCTTCTGTGACCAATGTTTTTCAATTCTCTTATTGTTTTGGGTTACGTTTGGACGACATTGGCTCTTGTGGCTTCCTAAGTGCCTTTTATTTTTGAATTCTGTAGGCTGTAGAGTTTTGACTGGTTTTATCTAGAAAGGAATTTTGTTTTGGGTCTCTTATATGATATTCTTTCTTTAACGTAAATTGCTGAGTAGTGAGTGATGACACTATTTCAGGTCAAAGTTGACATGGGGGAGCCAATTCTTAAAGCATCAGATGTGCCAACTAAATTATCTCCAAATAAGGGTCAATCTGTTGTTAAGTCAGAACTAAACGTAGATGGAGTTATCTGGAATGTTACATGTGTTAGTATGGGAAATCCACACTGTGTAACTTTCAGTACAAAAGAAAATCAGGTGAGTATTTCAAAGTTAGACACATTAAAGATATTGAAAATTTACAATTTCCTTTTATATTATTTTGGTCATTTCATGCTTTCTGGAATTAGATATGTATTCTAAGGAAGGAAACAATTAACTGGACCGCAAGACATTAATCACTTAAGTTGATGTTTTGCACACAACTGAAGGCTAAACTTAGTTACATAAAAAGAAAAACAGATAAGGTTTTGCTTCTTATACACTGCTTTAATCTTTACTGGACTTACTTTAAGACATGATTTAAGCATAAGCTTTCTGCGCGGTTCCAGATCAAAACTCGACGTTTTCTTTATCTATGGGCGCATATTTCATGTTGTTTTGTTGCTTTTTTTGAACAGAATATATTGGTTGACAATTTGAACCTAGCTGAAATTGGTCCAAAATTTGAGCACCATGAGGTGTTCCCTGCGAGAACTAACACAGGTTTGTTTTGGCTATTCTGTGCTTGGAGTATTATTGTAAACCTTATTTTAGGTCATAGTTCCTTGACCTTCTTTGTTTTTCCATCTCCTTTTTCTTGGGCCAAAGGTTATTCCATTACATCCTGACCGTTCCTGTGCGGTTGACTAGATCTCCCCCCATATGTTTCTTCTATACAAGAGACCTAAAAGTGATTATATTTATACTGAGATCATCACTCTTATTGCGTTTCCTTTCTAATTCTCATGTATGGTATGGTCTAACACGTGCTCTTGTTTGCAGAGTTTGTACAAATTCTGTCTGATCATCACTTGAAGATGCGTGTTTGGGAGCGCGGAGCAGGTTAGAACCTCTAGTATCTAAGCTATGTATCTGAAAAGTACATAATAGTGTTGTTACTTGTTAGTATCCCTTGAAATTCCAAGGTGCCTCTGGCTTTTTATCTGAGCTCATTCTTCACCCTTAATTGTTAAATGTGCAGGAGCAACTCTCGCCTGCGGAACTGGAGCTTGTGCTGTAGTTGTTGCAGCAGTTCTTGAGGGTCATGCCAAGAGGGTAAGTCTACTTGCAGTTGAAGTTATTGTCATCTGATGATCAATCCATATAAAACAAGTGTGATTTTCATCATATTTCATGTTAAGCAATATCTTGTTGCAACCACAAATCCTTTCAATAAATTTTGGAAGTTCCCTTTCTGGCTGTTACTTATCTTTGCCCTCAAATATGTCAAAATTTCCACAGAATTGCACGGTTGATCTACCTGGAGGGCCATTGCAAATAGAGTGGAGGGAAGATAATAATCACGTCTACATGTCAGGCCCAGCTGAAGCAGTTTACTACGGATCTCTACCTCTTTAATTTGTTATGGAATTACCGGTGTAGTCTTTTCTTGCTCTGTAGTATTAAATGCTGTAACACTTGTACGATTGTCGCAGACTATGTATTAAATATCTTTCAATTTGGTTGGTCACAATGAGAGATTTTCTCACGAAAATTGTACACATTTATTTATTAATATTTAATAAACAAGAGTCGTTTGACATATGTAGTAGATATAATCATATAATCACATAAACAACTAAACACTGGTAGGTTTCCTGAAATTTCGGCTAAGCTGAAGAATGAATTACATGGCAAATGATGAGGTTTATACAAACGAAATTGGGAAGAAAATGAGCCACGGGGATGTCAATACTCAATAGTGGAGATGAGATGATAGTTTCATGCTGTGTTGATACTTGATACTTATTACTTTTTAACGCTAAATTCTATGTTTAATTTTCATTGATGCTTTAATAGAAGACGTTTGTTTTTGGGTGTGAATGTGAATTGTGAAGGGTCAAGTGGTCATCATATAAGTCTTGAAGAGTAGCGCAATAGGCAAATTTCTTAATAGCGTTTAATGGCCCACTAATATATAGCCCAAGTAAATTTGGAGTGGGTTCTAATCTTCCACACTAAAAAACAATATGCCATGAGAAGCAGAAAAATAGGAACGAGAATTAAAGCCTAAAGGAACGTCCAAAGTTTGAAATTGCGAGAAGGGTGGGTCCCCATGGCGCTGGAGATCTCTGCTTATGTCCAACGGCTATTCTCAACTACAAATAGTCTCAAGTAGCCGTTGCCAAAGCATCACACTATTTTTTGAAATACTCTTCGAATCAGCGACCCTCACTCCCACATACAACTACAACTACGAAAGTCGGGTGAATACTCGAATCGTAAAGCTAACTAAAAAGGATCTCTTTCCGATTGCTCTTTCTCAGATTCTCCGATCTTACTCTATTTTCTCATTCAATAACTCGGTACGTTTTTTTTTACGCTTTCACATTGGATCTGGTTGGAATATCCACATTTTGCATTTCGGTTGTACTATTGGAAACAGATATTAGGATTTCTCATGTGACTTCCTTTGGTTAATTCGTGTAGGCTTTTGTGAAAGTGAAAGATGGTTTCGGTGACGCCGGATCAATCTAAGAAGGTAGGGTTGGGGATGACCGCATCGCCATCTCCGTTTCTTACACCTCGCCCTGAACGGCGTCGCACCGATTCAAGAGGGTCTGAGTGGAACTCTAATCGTCACGACAAGGATAAAGAGACCAATGTACAAGTTTTGCTTAGATGCAGGTCACTTTTTGGCCTTTCTTACTTCATATAATTTATTGAGTTATTGGATAGTTAAATTAAACGAGTGACAAACACTGTTTGACTAATCTTAGTATATAATATTGGTGTTCGAGGATTTTAGGTATGATTGTCATTCGAGCTTGATGAGTTCAGTTCCTAAATCTGGATATGTAAAATTCATAGTTCTTCGGGATTTCTTGATTTACAACTTTCACAAAGATTTCTTAAAACAGGATTTGAAAAATCGTCATCTTAGTAAAAGCTTTAATAATTTTCTTACAACAGGCCATTAAGCGAGGACGAGCAAAGGTTGAACGTTCCCAATGTGGTGTCATGTAATGAGCACAGAAGAGAAGTGACCATTATGCAAACTCTTGCTAACAAGCAAGTAGATAGAATTTTTGCGTTTGACAAGGTGTGCTTCATTTACCTTTCAACCTCTATCTAGCACTATGTTGTATCCGCAAGTTGTGATTTCACGTAGCCTCTGGTTAATATTTATTTACTGTGTTAATATAGGTTTTCGGGCCTAAGGCACAGCAAAGATCAATATATGACCAAGCCATCGCCCCAATTGTTAATGAAGTTCTAGATGGTTTCAACTGCACTATCTTTGCATATGGCCAAACAGGCACGGGTAAAACTTATACAATGGAGGGTGGGATGAGAAATAAGGTACTACTTACATTTCCCAACATGATAGCTTTACATGTCTTCTTATAACAGCAAGTATGTCATATAAGATGGTTGATACATAGGGCGGAGATTTACCTGCCGAGGCTGGTGTTATTCCAAGAGCAGTTCGCCAAATTTTTGAAATGTTGGAGGCACAAAATGCTGACTATACCATGAAAGTGACATTTCTTGAGCTGTACAATGAAGAAATAACTGATCTATTGGCTCCAGAAGACAATTCTAGGTCTGTAGAAGAAAAGCAAAAGAAACCACTTTCCCTTATGGAAGATGGAAAGGGTTGTGTATTTGTAAGAGGCCTTGAAGAAGAATCTGTGTATGGTGTAAATGAAATTTATGCTTTGCTGGAACGTGGATCATCCAAGAGGCGCACAGCTGATACATTGCTTAACAAGCGAAGCAGGTTGGTTTTGTTTTATTTTTGCAAGTTATTGAGCTAGAAAGATACCCATTTTTTCTTATATTGTAATATTTGGGTGCAGCCGTTCACATTCAGTATTGACAATTACCATCTATGTGAAAGAAGCAGTAATTGGTGGAGAGGAGTTGATTAAATGTGGCAAGCTTAATCTTGTTGACTTGGCAGGATCAGAAAATATATTACGCTCTGGAGCACGTGAGGTATAGGCAAAGTCCCAATTATACTTATTCCTTGCTGTTAAATTGAATGTGTATTTTAATTAAGTCTGCATATCACTTTTTAACCGGAATGAATTGCTAAAGACGGATGAAGATTAGCTTTTCATTGTCATTGTTCTTTTTTAATTTTGGTTTGATTTATGGTGAAACCTTTTATGGGTTGAAATGCAAAAGTACGTGAGGAATCAGTTAAATATTAATCATGGAAAGTAATTTAATTGCAGGGTCGTGCTAGAGAAGCAGGGGAGATAAATAAGAGCCTGCTCACGCTAGGACGTGTGATAAATGCACTCGTGGAGCATTCTGCTCATATACCCTACAGGTTCATCCAAACATCTTATCTAATTCTGATTTCTGAATAATGCATTTAGGTTTTTAAAGAGGTGATCCTAAATATGCATGCAACTTTTTGTCTGTTGTTTCAGAGATAGTAAGCTTACAAGGATTTTAAGAGACTCCTTGGGAGGGAAGACAAAAACATGCATTATTGCTACTATTTCACCATCAGCTTATTGTTTGGAAGAAACAATAAGTACACTAGATTATGCCAGCCGTGCCAAAAACATAAAGAATCGGCCTGAGGTTAGTTACAACTGCTTTTTGTTACCTCACTTTGATTGCTAGATGCAGTTTTTGTTTCCTTGTGGTGGTGATGCAAGCTTGTGTTTATATTATTAATAGGCAAACCAAAAAGTTTCCAAGGCTCTTTTGCTGAAGGACTTGTACATGGAGATTGAGAGGATGAAAGAAGGTTCATTTACCCTGTCCTTCTCATTTCTTATTTTGGGATGTATAAGGAAGACCTAAAAGCTCATGAATCTGTGTAACTGAATATTAAATGTAGATGTTCGAGCCGCAAGGGAAAGGAATGGTGTATATGTTCCTCATGAAAGATTTGCAAGGGAAGAAGCAGAAAAGAAGGTCATTCTTCCACTTCTTCTAACATAAAATTTATTTCTCAAGACTAATATTTTTACCAGTAGGCAGACGGTTTTATTAGGCTGAGATTTTGTTTCAATTGATAAAATAGAACTTCTCATTATTTGAGCTAATTGTGTATTTTGCTTCAACTGGAAGCTCCCAAGTCAGATGAATTCTTCCACAATGATACATATTTCATTATCCATAGCCTAAATTGCTTTATACCTGCAGGCAAGAAATGAGAAGATAGAGCAATTGGAGACTGACCTCAGTCTTAGTGAGAAAGTATTCTCGGAATCCCTGTTACATTTTCTTCTAATCTTTGTGGGCTATTGTTCTCTATAAAATATTCTTTCCTTTATGTCTTGCAGGAAGTGGACAAGTTCCGTGAGCTCTACCTAAATGAGCAAGAACAAAAACTGGATTTGCAATGTGAGCTTAAAGAATGCAAGGTGTGTATAGAATAGAACTGTTTCCTCCATAATTTTTATCCTTCACAAACATCTCGTCTCAATTAAATTATTCTGGTTAGGTAAATTTGGAGAAAACCAGCAATGACTTGCTTGATCTCCAAGAGAATTACAGACTAGTAGTGTCAACACTGAAGGAGAAGGAGTTAACAATTTCCAAGCTACAAAAATCAGGTAAGTTTGTTGTTGTAATCTGCAACAATAATTCACACTTTTGTTTTTCAAGTCTCACTATATGTCTTGCATTCTTCTATGCTTGAACAGAAAATTCTTTAATTGAGCGTGCAAAGGAGTTGTGTACAGATCTGCAGAATGCATCCGATGATATTAGTTCACTGTCCCTAAAGTTGGGTATGACTATGCTACCCCTTGATTGAAAGTTGAAACCACTTTGCAATATCCGAACCAGAATTCTTTATTATTATTTTTTAAAAAATGATGTGTTGCTTATCAACATATATCATGTATTTTATGATCTAGGCTGCGGTTTTAATTCTTCTGAGATTTTTTATGTTTGCAGATCAGAAAGACAAGATGGCGGCTGAGAATAAGAAAATAGTTTCGAATTTTGGCTCTCTGCTGAACCAGAGATTAGAAAACCTGCATAAGACCATCATCGGGTCAATTTCTCAACAACAGAAACAGCTGAGATGCATGGAAGACCATGCCAGCTCATATCTTGCCAGTAAAAGTGAAGTAAGAAAAAAGAATAAAGCTTGCTTCACCTACAGTTTTGTTCTTTCCTTTAATCTTTGTTTATCTGATTGACAAAATTTTCTCCAGGCAGCTCAAGGTCTAGAATCAAGGATCAAGAAAATGACCGAGATATATACCTCAGGAATAGGGACCTTGAAGGAGTTAGCCGACACATTTCACATAAAAGCATCATCTGATATGGAGCAGATCCAATCTAAAGTTTCATCACAGACATTAGCTGCTGAGAATGTAAGAAGCCAAGAAACTCTTTGTTACACTTAAGTTCATGCATCATTGTATGCCAGAAATCAAAGAATAATACTTGTACCCTAAGTTGATTACGCCATGCTCTCTTTCAGCTCCTTGCCACCGCCGTGCTTGAGGCCAATGATGTTATATGTAACATTCAGAATTCTCTTGATGAGCAAAAGCACATGTTGGCATTCTCCATTCAACAGCAAGAGGAGGTAGGTTTCGTTTCAAAACCTTCTATTTTGCAACGTTATTTATACAATCAACATATTAATAAAACAAGCATGAATTTTCGTGGAAATATGTAGGGATTAAAGCGAAGTATGACTTCAGCACAAGTGATCTCAGACGCAACTACAAACTTCCTAAATGATATTCATCAACAATCTTCAAGAGTGATGAAAATTATTGAAAAAAATCAGAATGAAAGAAGTTACCAACTAACTAATTTTGAGAAGTTGTTCAAGGTGAGCGAAAATTGAGATACTTGTACTTAAAGAAAATGTATAGGGTAAGGAGTCTGGGTAAGTGTAATGGTTAATTCTCTTCTATTAACTTGAAACAGGAGGAGGCTGCTAGAGAGCAAGAGCATGCCATGGTAAAAATTGCTGAAATTTTGGGGGCCTTGACATCTAAGAGAACTGCTATGGTGAGTTGAATTTTTATTTTTTATTTTTTTATTTCTTGTAGTTTTTTCATTTGCTTGTTGGTGAATGAAACATAACGTATTTTTTAACTTTGGGAAATATATGATTTTTAGGTATCAGAGGCATCAAGAAATATGCAGGACACAAGCAAGAAACAATCTGAGAGATTACAGGTTGAGATGAGCAACATGCAGCAAGTTTCAGAAGATGCTACTAAGGAAGTTGGTGAATATTTAGAGAATGTGAAAAGTCATTACACGTTAAACATGTTCTCAGCAAATGAATCTAGATCTTTAATGGAAAATTGCCTCCTAGATTGGTCAGTTTTTTCATTTATTTTCTCTGTTCTTTATTTCTTCCTCCTCATCTCTCTTATCTGATGCATTTGGATGAAAAAAACTGTTTGCAGCTCAGGGAGAGTGAACTACTCGAGGGAGCAATGGGAAAATACCCAGTCATCTTTGAACATTCTGAACAAAAACAGACTTGCAGAGATAGAGAATACCATAAAGTTAGTTCTGTTTGTAGGTGTGGTACAATTACTATTGATAATTATATTTCAAATTCCTTCTAACTCTTCTGATGATGTTTGACAGAGAAAATATAAACTCAAATCACGCTTTAAATCAAGAAATTATGTGTGCGTCATCATGTATGGATTCAGATTATAATGCCGAAACCCATAACCTGGTTGAAGCTGTAAATGGTAAATTTGAAGTTTTTACATTTTCATTATGAAAAGAATCTTTTGCATATATATTATCTCTCTAACATATTTACACTTTTCAGATTCAGTAATGCTGGACCATATGAACAAGAAGCAAGTTGATTCTATGACTACACAAATGTTGGAACAGCTCTATTCTGTACAAGAGAAGCATGGTGATAGCATATCAAGCATCCACGTCCAAGCCCAAAACAGCCTTGAAAATGATTACTTGGTATATGGGGGAATCTGGGTTCTTTGTTCTTCACTTTTGGGAAACCAATTTTGAAGATTACTTACTTTACTTGGTGTTATACATGAACAGGTTGATGAACATACAACACCCATGAGAAGAAAGATCAGTGTGCCCAGCCATGCTTCCTTTGAGGAGATGAGGACACATATCCCAGAAGACAACAACAACATCATCATCATCAACTTTTCAGAAAACAAATCAAAATCTCTGATGCACACACCAGAGACCAAAATCCCGCGTCTAACGGCATCTCCCAATCGAACTCCGTTTGCACATGTCAATTGACTTCCTACTTTTGTGGGGGGGTTTGAGAGAGAAGAAGCTAAGCTTGTGTTATTGAAGCTAGCTCATCAACTGATGAGCCCCTTTTCCCCTACTCTATCAACTAGAGTAAAAATTTTAGGATATCTAGGTAATTTGATATGTAGCTTGCTTTTCCATCCCCATCTCAGAATAATCCAACTCTGTCTCTGTAGTCTGTACTATGTAGAGTGAATTCCCTCGAGTTATTTATTTGGCTATGGAGCATATATATGTTCATAAGAAAAAGTATCATTTTAGGCAAAGCTTTACAAAATTCACACCATGGGAACTTGAGAAAATAATAAATATACTATTTGGCCATGGAGCATATATGTTCATAAGAAAAATTATCATTTTAGGCAAAGCTTTACAAAATTCACACCATGGGAACTTGAGAAAATAATAAATATACTCTTTGGCCATGGAGCATATATGTTCATAAGAAAATTTATCATTTTAGGCAAAGCTTTACAAAATTCACACCATGGGAACTCGAGAAAATAATAAATATACTATTTTATTAAAATTTTATGAATTTTACACTAAACTAACTTTTACTTATCCAACTCTAGACGATCCACTAGTGCGAATATCTCTCTCTCTTTTCATACTGTGTAGAGAGAGTATGAAAAAACATGTTTTGTTGGGCGGATTTTTCGCGCACACCAAGACGAGTTCATATCAAACGCGGTGTAAAAGAACCTTGTAGAGCAAGATATGAGCAATTAAATTATCCACATGCAGTATAATAATATTCGTAAAGAACAAAGTGGAAGTTTCATAGAAGAAGATAGATTATTATTAGAGAACAGAATTCTACTGATTCACAAGAAACCCACCCTTTTAGACTTTAGCTTGACGCGCACGTACGTTCGTCACTCGGTGAGCCTCACGTGACGTGGACCAGCAAGCAAACACATACATAACCCAAAACTCCCAAACTGCAGCAAAATATTTCGTAAGCGATAAGGTAAGCAACGAGGGCTTCCACGTCATTTCCACTTCTCTCTCGCTCTATTTTATAACTACCTCACACAACTTGCTTACTTTTCCTTCGAGAATTATACAAACAAGGCAACTCCGTAGACTAATATTTAATTTCTTTCTTTATTTAATTCTCGACAATCAAAAACAAAGTCAAACAAAATTCTTTGACTCCCTTCCTTAACCGCCTATATATATATCATCAATACGACTCATCTTAGTTCCTCATTATCCTTTCCAATTCCAATCTTAATTCTCATACGACACTCAAACAAACAAACAAACAAACTCGTCAATTCATTCATCGATGGCAGGCATGAAGAGACAGAGAGAATACAACGAGAAAACAGAGAACTTAGATCTGGCGATTTCTCTGATGCTCCTCTCTCAACAACCACAAGCATTAATCAAAACTCTTAAAACCTCATCATCACCGCCTCAAGAATTCGAATGCAAGACGTGCAATCGCAAGTTTTCATCGTTTCAAGCGCTAGGAGGACACAGAGCAAGTCACAAGAAGCCAAAACTCCAGGAAGAAGACGAATCATCAGAAGACAAGATTAATAATCATACTAAGAAGGCGAAACTTCACGAATGCTCAATTTGCGGTCAGGAATTTGCTCTTGGACAAGCTCTAGGAGGACACATGAGAAAACACAGAGCAGCGATGAACGACGATGCGTTTCATGAGGCGGTTGCGAAAGTGCCAGTTTTGAAGAGATCGAACAGCAAGAGAATCGTGTGTTTATTAGACTTGAACTTGACGCCTTTGGAGAATGATTTGAAGTTATTGTTCGGGAATAACGCTCCTCAACTTAATCTTTCTTTGTGTTAATCATGAGATTCAATTTACCTTTTGTATGTAATTTTGGACTTCGGACTTTTAGGATTCAATTCTTTCATTCTTCTACATTTGTAAACTCAATCAGGATGATTATTTGTTCTTGTTAATCGTTATTAATTCATTATTTTCGTTTCCTGCTACCGTTTTCGTTATTGGTTTTGGTATGTGAACATGACAGTTTAATCACTTCAAACTGTGGATAATCAGAATAGCTATTTCATAATGATGCCCTTCGAATTCGGATAAATGAATTAAGTATAGAGGAATTTACTTGATCTAAGTTTTAAAGACTTGCATTTTACTTGTACTAAAAGAAATATAATATTTAACATGAATTCGTTAAGTCTTTGTATTAGGTTAAATTATTGATGAACTGGCATATGGCCGAGGGTCGTTTCCCGGTTCACTTCAAGATAATGAACCACAGGGGTAACGTGAGTGATAATAGGCCCAATAATTAGGAGGCCCTAATTGGCAGAAGATGTCCTTGGTCCAGCACGCCATAGGCCCACAAGGTAGGGCGAGAACGCCAAGGACGCCCATAACCATAGAGGGCATGGGCGCCCACGGATGAATAAGGAAATATTCCCTGAACCAATCAGGAACCAATCAAGGATCAACCAAGATCCGCGGTCAATCAAGACAGATCCCCCAGAGATCCTTCCCATGGACTCTGCCTTGGCCATCAAGGCGCCCTGTGCAAATAAGGAAATAGTGACTCACTTATCATTAATTAACAAAACAATATCTTCCTACATGAAATAGGAAAGATTATGATTCAGATCTCATATCACTGAAGATATCTCTTCTACAATCAAGTAAGTTTCCTTAAACGGACTCTCCTCAATAAGCCTACAATCAAGTAAGTTTCCTTAAACGGACTCTCCTCAATAAGCCTATAAATACAAGATGGTAACTCTATAAAAAGTACGTAACTCACGCTACTCAGGCTAGCTCATATTCTTATCACTTGAGCTTCAGATGAATCACAGGGGAGACCCCCTGTGGTTCATTATCTTGCAGGAAAATCTTGCAGTTAACCGGAAAACGACCCTCAGCCAAATCCTAGTTCATCAATTATTTTCTTAAAATATTTATCATTAAAAATACTTTTATTTAAATGAATATCAAACATTAAATGTAAACATTTTTTTAATATATTTAAATTTATGTTCATCAGATTATAAAATATTAGTACGTTTCAACAGACGTAATCCTTGTTTCTCAAGTTAACATTACTAGAACCTTGTGGAAACGAAGTGGTAAATGAAACGTTGACGTTCCTTTCACATCGTGGAGAGTTTAAAGTTGATAAAAAGCAGTTACATATATAGTAAGAGTCTTCTACACGTGAACGTTGAAATCAGCAGTGAGGCACGTCGTCATTGTCATTCATATATACAAACTAGGGGCTTTGCGTGTCCTAACGGACACGTAAATATGTATGTAAAATAAATGAGAGACTAAATCGTTGACTCAGTAAAAAAGAAGGGATCAAATAATATTTTTTCTCTTATTATGAATTTTGTACTATGATTTTAAAATGTGGACGACCAAAAAGGGGTGGAGCCATATAATATAAGATGAAGAGGGTTTAATTTGTTGTTATTTGCAAATGTTGTGATCCCGAGTTATATGATAAAATTAAAATTGTTCATGTTTTCATTATTTTAAATTTAAATGTGATAAAATTTGAGTTACAGACTACTCCATTAAAATTGATCATAAGTTCATAACTTGGTCACAAAGTATTTCCTTTACTGAAATCATTCGAAGGTTCCATGAAGATAGCAATTTCACTCGCTAGTCCTACGCTACTTCATCCAAACAAACATTGTGTGCCGCCCACACTCTTTGTCTCTCTCAACACATTTCATTACATTGAATGTAGCATTGTATATTAATGCTTTCAATTTTATAATTAAAATTTCAAAATATAACATTCTAAAATTAAATCATCTACATTTATAAAGATTAAACATAAATCTATTTTTCTAATATAGTAATCATTAAGTACTAAATATTAAGTAAGGAAAACGGGTTACAAGAATTTCTACATGCGTCAATTTTTTCTAAAAAAAATAGTCGTAATTAAAATATTCATTATTGGTAACAGTAAAAAAAAAACATTTTCTTGTTGCATACTTCTTTATGAGTGAAATAATTAGTTAACAAATTTAAAATTATTCTATACTTAAAGTGAGAAATTGAATCTACAATCTTTATTCTTTAGTAAAAAAAACATTTTTTTATTGCTAACTTAAGTCCATAACCATTAGCTTGCGTCAATTTTAAAATTATTAACATATATATTGAATATTTGAATATATCTCATATTTCTGAGATATTCATTATTTTTCTATATTTTTTTAAGCGACGACCGGAACATAAACTATACTAGGGGTTTTGCGTGTCCTAACGGGCACGCAAATATGTATGTAAAATAAATGAGGAACCAAATTGTTAACTTAGTAAAAAAAAGATGGACCAAATAATGAATTTTCTCTTATTTTAATTACATGTAATAACTTTATCTTAGTATAAGTGGGAGGACGACCAAAAGGCTCTTCCCACATATAATATAGTATAGATATACTGCGAAATAGCGTTCTTCATTCTTTATTTATGTGCTAACAACTCAGAGCACGAATAAAAATATTATCTGACTTCTTTAAAAATCATGAACAAAATCTGAATAAGAACTAAGAAGCATATAAAGATTAATTTCTATATATTTAAAGAAAAAGTTGTCCACACTCCCTCCACATTTTCTGTATATATATATAAAGGATAAATGACATAACAAAAGAATACTATATTGAACACAAATGGCAATTATTGTGATTGATTAAGCATCTAAAAATCTTAATTTTGTCTTCAAACTTTATTGATTCTCAATGTTGTCCTTAATTTTTTTTTACAGTTAATTTTATCTCCAATGTTTTATATTTTGACCAAGTTTATATTTTGACTAACTTCTTTCAATAAATTAACGACAAATTGCATTTTGTTTTTAATATGAATCATAATTTGAGTTTTTTTTCCATCAATTTTACATTACAAATCATAATCATGTAGATTATATCGTTAATATTTGACTAAAATAAGAGCAAAAGATAAACTTGACCAAAACATGAAACATTAGTGATGAAATTGACTGCAAAAAAAAGTTGAAACAAAATTAATAATTGATGTAAAGTTTGAGAACAAAATTAGCACTTTTGTTTATTATTTTTTATTCAATCTTCAACACAATGTGTATATATACAACAATTTTCTTAGTTAGCTCTCTACTTATCAACTATTAAACTCCTATAAAATTAAAAATTAATAGTTTGCTATGGACTAATAAATACTAGAAGATTGACACTTAATTACTTAAAAATACTTAAATTAAATTGATAAATTGGATAAATGATTCATGATAAAAAAAATTAAGATAATGAATTATAACATGGCATTGAATCAATTGTTGAATTATTTATAAAGGTTTTTTTTAAAATATTTGTCACGTTATAGTATAATATTTCACTAAGATTTTCATTTTTTTTGTGTTAGATATTATTTGACCAATAATTAAATTCTATAAACTTTTTGGGATGTGTAATTGTCAAAACTCAAAACGTTGACGTTTCCATATAAACTCCCCTATTTCCTTCCCATTGACCGCGTTAAAATCAACTGTATGATTTATGAATTAATTAATTAGATATCATGAAATTAATTTAATTAATAACAAATGATTAATTTTTAGTATTTGTTCAAATCATGTGGTATCTTCTAGTTAACAACTAAAAATTAATCATTTTCACATGTTCAAGTCCTACCGCTCAAAAAATTCTCTCTATCATAAGAGTCGAGTTCTCTCTCAAACCCCTCCTCGTGAGGGACCACCTCTCTCTTTTATGAGAGATTTCACCCTATTTCATATTAGGGTTATCGGCGACGCCTCCCAGCTTTGGCCTTCTGCGGCAATGCTCTTTTCTGTTTGTCTTTTGTGGCGGTGGTTTTCAGTGGTTGTTCTTCTCAGATTTGTGTGCTCTATACTCGTGTCCGTGTGTTTTCTGCGGCGTGTTTTGTGGCAGTGACTTTTTGGATATGGGATCCCATGGTGTCGATCTGGTCTGTTTTTTTTTTGTGTTTCCATTTCTTTATATGGTTGTAGCTTTAGTTGGATCCCTAAATCCGTTAACTTGACAACTAATTGTCTTGCCAATTTGTCTGACACGAAGATGTGTCCTCTTGGATGGGTTGCAAACCCCCCACCTTCGTCAATTGATGTTTTGTCTAGTGTTGTTGATGCTAGAGAGGGATTGGATTATTTTGTTGTATTTTTGTTTGTATTGTGCTTGGTTTTGCCTTCCTTTTGGATGAATTATGTTTCAGGCAAAAAAAAAAATAATCATTTCCTGAAGTATATAAATCACCATAATGGATTTTGTTTATATTAGCTAATTCTTTTCTAATTTCTGTTTGGTTTATATTAGTGAAGTCTTTTCTAAATTCTATACATATATGATCTAGATCAAATCTATCACATTATGGTTAAGAAACTCACCTATTTACTACATCTCTCGGTTTTGAATTTCTTCTTTGTTGGAGGGTAAATTTTTTTCCAATATATACATCTGATGTTTTATAAAACCGAGAGAACATTAATTATTCTTTTTACAATACTATCTATATTAAATAGTTAGTAAATGTTAAATTAGTGGAACAACTATAAGTAATTTAATAAAGATAATTTAATTTTTTTATCTCATATTTTTATTCATTTTAGGTGAATTAATAATTTTTTTAATCTACTTTCATTAATCTTAAAAAGTACATATTCAAAATCGGAGAGAGTGATAAGTGATTGTGAACTTTATTGGTTGTCATTAATATATATTCTTTAATTGCAGTTAAAATGTTATAAAAGAAACGTCATTTGTGAACTTTATTGGTTGTCATTAATATATATTCTTTAATTGCAGTTAAAATGTTATAAAAGAAACGTCATTATTTATAAATTCCTTGATCTCACTACCTTAGTTTTGTATTGGACGTTGAGTTGGACTGACGTAACTAATAAAAAATTCCAACTGGAATCAAATTTCAAATTAAAGTAGCAATTCAGAGAAGTCACACTACTATTAATTAGTCTTTTCCTTTGTTTAATTATAGCGGCAGATATAATCAAAACACACTACTATTAGTATTATGGGTCAGCATGACTCTTTCTTCGCTTGTGTGCTAACTTCTGCAAACAAAGTCCATTATAAAAAAAAATACACTAAATCTCACAATGTGCACAAAGAAATTAAGTATATGCATATAAAAGTAGATCAAATTCAGATATAAATTGAGCAAACTAATTTGACTTGATTGAAATGTCAATCCTTTGAAAAAATTAAAAATAAAAACTATAAGACACATGGGGCAACAACCAGTATCAAAGTAATTGATGTAGCCAAATTGGATTAGTTTGAAAGTTTGAAATTTGAATAGTAGATGGTTTGGTTGGGAAGGCAACCTAATTAATTAAATTCATTGAATAATATTAAGGTTTGATATACATGTATGTATATGTGTGTGAACTGTGAAGTGAAGTGGTTTTACTTTACTTTTACTGGTTTTCTTCACATGAATCCAGAAGCTGAAATTAATGTTTGAGCGTGTGTGAACGAAAAGCAAGAAGCAGCGCGAGAATGAAGAAAATCGTAGTCGTAAAATATACTAATGTTTTTTTTTTTTTTNGGTTCATAATCAACATTCTCTGACATTTTACCCATAACTATTAAAAAAGACAAAAAAAATCAAAAAAAGAAAAAAAAAAATGAAAAATCACATTATAAACGATTCAACCGGTTCACCACCGGTTTAATCCGGTTTTGCCGGTTCTTGGGCGGTTCTCTGGCTGGTCAATTCTGGGAGTGACTCGGACCGGCCTGGTTCTCGGTTCACGGTCCAACCGGTTGAACCCGGCCGGTTCAATTTTCATAACCATGATTTTTTGTTTCTATCTCTCTCATCTTTCTTATTTTTTCTTTACATTCTCTTTTAAATTTTAAATCTTTACATTAAAATTTGTGTCAAAAACAAGACAAATTTTCAATAGCTCAATCTAATGAGTTTTTACAGCAAAATCCTTTTATAAAATACACATTTTTAAGAACAGGATTAAACAGGCCAGGCCTTATATCTTTGAATGAGATTTTTTTTCCTTTGCTAAAATGTGAGATTCCATTAAACCAAGAAAATAAAAACAAATTGGTAAATTTGATAAAAGAAGAGTGGGAAGCATGAGAAGGATTAGTTTATAACTATCACATAAACATTTTTCCCATTGCAAGCCAGTTATAACTTTTTTTGGCCTGAAGTTATATATAACTTGATTTGACAAGAAAAAACTAGTTTTTCTTTTATTTTTTTTAAAAAGTAATATGTTTAATTTGAGGTTTCACTTCTCCAATCAATGATCACTATTACGGCAAAAGCATTATAAAATACATAATACTTCCTAGAAAAACCAAGCATTATTTTCAAATTTCAATCAACTTGTGGTCGTGGGTCCAATTCCATGTGGCGTGATCTATATAATAAATACTATAGTTGGTGTTTGACATATCTACAATAAATCTAATCATACATAAATAAAAAAAAAATCAATACATATATGTTCAAAGGGTTAGCTAATTTCTTTAAGAGAAAACTAATTACTATTNAGTTATGGGACCAAAATGAAACCTTTGTCATAGTTATGGGACCAAAATTGCAACAAAAAAAGTTATGGGACCAAAATGAAACCTTTGTCATAGTTATGGGACCAAAAGTGCACTTAAGCCTTGAATTTAATTTAAAAGGATAAGTCTCCCATGATATAATGATATAATGAATGTTATAAAATTAAATATTCATTAGAATAAATATCACATTTAGTACTTGTGAGAAAAATAAAACGGTGGATCAAGGCAAGTTCGTTAATATTATGTGATTATATTTAATTATTTATGCCTCCATCGCATCATCATCACCAATGACGTAAGCAACGAGGGCATTCTCGTCTCGTCATTACACAGGGAGAAGAGATTAAAAGAATCCGCCATATTAACTGTTTTTTCAACCTATAATAATAAGTCAATGAACTAATGTACTTGTATGTTTAAAGAAAACCTAACAAGTTACTTCCATTCCTAATTCTCATCTCACTATCATTTTCGTTTTTATTAATTAATTTTGGATATTTGCAGTTATAGGCAATGAAGAGAGAGAGAGAGAGAGAGAGAGAGGACCTTGGACTTGGCCAATTATTGTGTAAATTAAATTAGGTCAAAGTGCATTTTTATCTCATACCTTTTGTTCAAATCTCAATTTGGTCTCATAACTTTTTTTTGTTACACTTTTGATCCCATATCTTTGCAAAAAGTTGTAGATTTGGTCCTGTGTCACTTTTGGTCCCGTATCTTTTGGCCAGGTTGCAAAATTGAGTCCCATAACTTTGAAAAAAGTTTCACCACTAGTCCTACCTGATCCAAAGATATGACATCAATTTTGCACCTGACCCAAAGATATGAGACCAATTCTGCAACATAACCAAAAGATATGGCACCAATTTTGCAATATGACCCAAAGATATAACACGGGACCGAATATGCAACTTGAGCAAAAGATATAGAATCAAAAGTGCAACAAAAAAAGTTGTGAGACCAAATTGAAACTTTAACAAAAGTTATGGGACCAAAAGTGTAACAAAAAAATTATGAGACTAAATTGAAATTTAAACAAAAGATATAAGACTAAAAAGTGCAATTTAATACTNTATATATATATATATATATATCTATATAGTAGGCCAACCATTAGAGGAATAAGGTGGATAGAGACAAGAATGTGAAAACAATAGGGTTTTTGTATACTACTTGGTTAAGGTGGTTGATTGCATTGTATATTGTATTGTAGCTATCTCTTTCGTTACTATGAATTTCCATATTTTGTGGGGTAGTTACCCACATGGCTATGGATGCATGTATGTTTGTCTATCCTCACACTGTATAAACATACCTATATATTGTGCTTTGCATGTGCCAAATATTATTTTGAACTTTAAAATTATACAGCCAAAACACACATTTGGTCTCATAACTTTTGCTCAGGTTTCAATTTGATCCTATAACTTTTTTTTGCTGTAGTTTTGGTCTCATATCTTTTATCCAGGTTTTAATTTGGTTTTGCGTTTCACTTTTGGTTACATATCTTTGGATCAGGTAGAAGAATTGGTCTCATATCTTTTGGTCATGTTGCAGAATTGGTCTCTTATTTTTGCAAAAGGTTGCACATTGTGGGACTAACGGTGGAACTTTTTGCAAAGATATGAGACCAAATTTGCATTAAAAAAATATATGGGACCATATAGGACCAATTCTGCACTTAATCAAAAGTGCAACAAAAAGATAAGCGATACCAAGTTAAGACCTAAGCAAAAGATATGAGACCAAATTAAAAATACACTTTGGGCAAATTATACTTTTTGTTTGTATGGAAATGTTCCATGAGAGGGTAGGGATATCAGTTTGGGTTTGTGCTAGCTTAGTTTAGATCAATAATAGGGTAAGAAGAGGCACATAATTCATGCCTTTTTTAATCATCTCTCTTTTATTTGAAAATTTGGAGAACTGATGTATACGGCCTTTTTTATTGACAATTTCTAACGATTAATGAATTAACAATAAGAGAGTTTTATTCTTTTTCAGTTACCTTTTTCGATATATATATATATATATATATATTGAACACATAAGTACCAAGATGTTGAATCGAATTGTTAGTTTTGGGGCTAATTTGTTTTCGGGCTAATTTATACTCATGTAACAATTTATTAAGGAGCGCATCGCAATTTAAGAAATCTTAATTATATGGGATAGTGAACACCAATGTTGCATGTATACGGGTACAAGTATGTGCATGGTACAAATACGGGTACAAGATACAACAATTTTATAAAATATGAAATACGAGTACGGTACAATATATTTAATATAAAATAATAAAAATATGTCATATATATAATTTCTTTTCTTTTAAATAAATATTTTGATATATAATTATAAATTTTAAAAATAAAATAATTAAGAAGTATATGTTTACTAAAAATATTAACTTTTCACAATTTAATTTGACCAAAATAATTTAACAAATAATAAAAACTCATCATCTGATGGATAGAGTTTCTAGTGAGACGTCCAAGTTAGTAGCTTTCACATTTATATTATTTCCCTGAATTATGTATTTGATATTTCCGTCCCTAGTATCTATTTTACTGTTCATAACTTTTTTTTTTTGTTTTAGCTGTTTTTACTAATTTTGCATCATTTTTCTCTATTTTTGAGAGATGGATCCAAATAATTGGAGATATTAGGGCATGTGGCCACCTTAGAGGCAAGTAGTGTATAATGTAGAAGGTCTAACTTACCTAAAAAAGGCTCTCAAAAGAATATGGTTGCCTCTATATATATATAGAGTTGTAAGGCCCATTAACCAATCAATGTGAAACTTCGACATATATATCTTATTAAGATATTTACTCTAATTACTCAAACGGATATGTCTTAATTTGTTGGTGAACATGAGGGCTATTTTGTTGCTAAATGTGAGTCTAAGGATACAATGTTCCTTAAGACCCATTTCCCTAATAGAAGAGTCGAATATGGGATGTACACCTCTATTAAGAAGAGAACATGCAACACATAGAAAGAGTAAAGGAGCACACAAGCGCACCTTTAGGTGTGGGAGTATTGTTTATGAAGAACATGTTTTCCACCAAGCACAACCCAAGAGAAATATTGGAGTAGAGGTTCCCCATCATATATATATATATATACTAGGGGCTTTGCGTGCCTTAACGAGCACGCAAATATTAGGGATCAAAATAAAATTGATAGTAAATATTATGGACCTAAGTGAGATTTTGGCCTAAAAAAAATAAATTCCTATATTATAGAGAAAAAAGGACGACCATAAAGGGGTGGAGTCATATATATATACTAGGGGCTTTGCAAATATGTATGTAAAATAAATAAGGGACTAAATTGTTAACTTAGTAAAGAAAGAGAGACCAAATAGTAAATTTTCTCTTATTTTTAATTTCATAGGCTATAGTTTTAAACATGGACGACCAGAAAGGGGTGGAGCCATATAATATAAGATATATATATATATATATAATATTGTATCTCAATTAACAAAGTTAATTTAGTACAGTATACTCATATTTCTAATAATCCAACTACTTTATTGCTTAATTAGCTATGTATACTTTCTTCCTCTTCTACCCAACTCATAATTAAATTTGGCAAAGTTCATAAAAAGAAAGTAGTTGTCCCTAAGGATGGCTTTCTTGGGAATATATAAGACTTATGAGTACAAGCTATATATATATATATATACATATATTTGTGCGTGTGAGAGAGATTTTGATGTTTGAAAATTATGAAGGTAGGGACCTCCTAAATGCATTTCTTAAACTACTCACTCACCAAACAAAAGAGTGCAACTTTTCCTTAGGTCACAAAAAAGCAAAACCCTAATCAAATTAAAGCATTTGAATCTTTAAAGGCTAATTACTAGCCCATGTTCCCAAAAGATTTAAAGAGAGAACGATGGTATTTTATTTTATTTTTTAAAAATGAAATTTCAATAATTTCAGTAGAGACATCATCAAAAGAAGCTCATTAAAGGGTCATTAATAGCCTTTGTCTCATTAAAGCTCTAACATGTGAAAAATAAACGAATTAACTCTAAGTGTTTAGTGTCATACTGTCATTAACCTAATCCATTGATCATGATTATGTCTCATTGATTGCAAACCACTTAGGCATTTTGGCATCTTAAACCAAAAAAATTATGTTGTTTTATATTTTTTATAATGATAAACTAGCCATCAATATGTATATTCATATATGTACAACTATACAATTATCTATTGAATGTTTCATAAAGGCCAAGACATGGACGATGTTATTTTAGTTTCTTTCCTAAGACAATTATATGTATCTGCTCATAGAATCAATTTCACTTTTTTTTGTTCTTTGGAAGATCTTAAAAAAAACTATGTTTAATTATTATTATTATTTTTTTGGGCCTGAGCTATGTTTAATTATTGAAGAAGATTAAACAAANAATATGTAATACTTTTTTAGTTTTTATATGTTAAAAAATGAAAAATTATATTTGAATACACCTTTATATGTAAAAAGTTTACTATTAGCTTAATATTTGAGTTGGGAAAAGAAAGGTATTTCACATTAAATAGTTTAGGTAGGATGCTTAAATTGGTCATATATCTTTGTTTCAAAATTTATTTTAGTCTTTTATTTTTCAAAATGTTTAAATTGGTCCTATATATTTTCATAGTGGTTTACTTTGATCCAATTTCAAATGTATCAAGTATAGAGCTACAAGTTACTTTTCACAAATATTTTTCTATTTAGTTGGGGTCGTCAGCAAATAAGGTCAAGTTCGAAAAGTGAGTCATTGTTTCACAATCAAACAAGCAAAGTTGGTCATATATCTCTCATTTCAAGTTTGAATACGATGAGTTTAGAGCTAAGAGTTATTCTTTACGAGTCTTTTTTCTGCCTAATTGGGACTGTAAAATTTAAGGTCAAATCGAACCCAAAAGTGGGTTTGAGACAACCAAGTTTTCATATTTTTTTAACTTTTGGTCCCAAACCCACACTTTCGAACCGATTTAACCTTATTAATTTGTTGATGGTCCCAATTGGACAAAAAAATCACTCGCCAAGACTAACGCATAGCATTCTGACTTCAAACAAGAGATATATAACCAATTTCACTTGTTTGATCATGAAACAAGTAGTAAAATTTTTGGACTTGATTTGACCATATTTGCTGACAACCCAAACTAGATAGAGAAAAACTTGCCAAAACCACTTTGCATTTTTGGACTCATCGCATTCGAACTTGAAATGTGACAAATATGACTATATACAGTAGTTTGGGACCAAAGTAATCCACTATGGAAACATATAAGACCTATTTGAACATTCTAAAAGATAAAGGACCAAAATGAACTTTGAGATAAAGATATAGAACCAATTTAAGCATTCAACCAATTTAAGCATTCAAACCACTTAGTTCAACTAATGAATCTATTACGCCGCGGGCGCAAGACCCAAATTTCTACCTATAAATAGAGCTCATCATTCTAAACAAATCAACTTTCATTCACATTTTCAATCATCAACCACCTCCTACACATTTTTGCCATTTTTCTTCTCTAACATGAATACGCTACCGAGTTGAGAATTGGAGTTGTGCTAGCCCTATTTTTTCGAGCTTTCTGAATTCACTGGTGAAGTTTGTTTTGTTGTTCTAGAGCTCAAAGTGGAGATATTAACAACATCAACTTCTTCATCTCTATTTTTTTTTTGTGATTTCCATTCTTGATTTCATTTGTACTTTTATCATGTGTGACTAGGAACTTTTATTCTCCAAGGTTGTTGATGTGCACTTGTCGTGAATGCAACCAAATTAATTGTTTTAAAACTATGCACGAATACTATATTTAAAATACAATATAGTTCACAATCGAAGGTCGATCTCTCGCAGAACTTTAAGACCGAATTAAACGAGGAAATTATGCAAATTGTTGGATCAAGGGAAATTGGTAAGAAAGAAATAAAATAAAACACACATGAATAACTAAACAATACATGGCATAGAGAATCGTAAAGATGGCCTTCCTTGCCCAAATCAATATGCAGTTTAATGGTAATTATGCAACAAACCACACCACAACCACACATACATAGACTATAAACAACTTTATAATTCACCTCAACCGACCATGCAAACTATAGCTCCGATTATAACATTCAATAAAAGGAATGGCGACAATAGAACTTAAGGATAGATAACTCGCACCACTGATAGCATAAAAGAGTGACACTTTATTAATTAGGGTAAAATACACTTTGATACCCTGTGGTTAGGACCGGTTGCACTTTGGTACCCTGAAAAACAAAACTTAACACCTGATTACCCTGAGATTTGCGGCATTAGCACTTTAGTACCTTGTGGTCACGTTTCGTTAGGATTTAACGAAAAGTGCTTACATGGCTCAATCCTAGCCATCAATTTCTTCTGTATCTTAGCCGTCGATTTTCAATGCATCATAGTCGTTGATTTCTGATAACTAATAATTTAGAGTTATCTAGTCTTAATCTTAGGTTATTTCAGGGATTTTATCCACGTTTTAATCATTAATGAAGCTTATATGTGAGTATTTTGTCTTTTTTTAGTTGTAGATGTTTAGTTTTTAGTTTTAAGTTTTTTTTTTTATTTTTTTTATGTTGTTCAAGTTAACCAACAATTTCGGGCATTCAATTTATTGAGTTTTCTATGTTTTAGGACCTTAATTCGAAGTTTATAATGTCAAGAAGATATTGAGAGGTCCGTGATTCTCCGTATGCTATTTGGAGCTAAAATGAAGATTTTAGTGTTGCTGAGTTCTCCTGCTCGCCTAGGCGCCTTGTGCATTCCAGCTCAGCATAAGTGATCTTTTCTTGCCTAGGCGAGTCGAAGACGAATTTTGCGTAAAACAGGGGATGTTTGCACCATTAAGAAGATGGGGACTAATTTGGACATTGAGGAGCAACCCTAGGAGTCAAGTGGAGCTCGAAATTGGTGGGGAAGCTTGGAATCTTGCTTTGAAACATCAAATTAGGTTGATTGGAGGCATTTGGAGTGAAGATTTGGGATTGTACTCCTATTTTTTTTCATCTCTTCTCTTTTCTTCCTCTTAGGGTTCATCATGATTGTTGTTTCCTTGTTCTTGAGTATGATAGGCTAGACTTTATAGTTCTCTAGGATTAGAATTACTTAGCATTGTAATTTGACTGATTGATTACTTTGATTATGGATGATTTTGGTATTAAAGTTCAATTAATGAGTTTTATGTTTCCTCCTTCTTTGTGTGGCCACCAATTTTGGGGATTCTTATAAATTGCTTTGATTTATGCTTGAAAGAGATTGATTGAAGCTATGTCTTGCATTGATTACCTCTAAATTCTATTTTCTAATGGAATTTGTTAAAAGGGTAAAGATATACCTATTAGCCTAGGGAAACCCAATTGAACTTGAACTTAATGCATTGATATAGTTAGTTCATCATAGAAATATAGGTGAGTTAATTAGATTCAATAGGCTTATAATTGACTGAAAGGTAATTATAGGTAATTAAGAGTTCAGGGTTAACTTTGCCACTATCGTAAGTCCATAATCAAAGTAGATAGTTAGTTAAGTGAAATTGCTAAGTAAGGACAATCCTAGGGAAGTTCTTTACATTTGATATCTAGGAAGTTTTTCTATGTTCAGTTTGGTATCCATTTATTGCATTTTAGCTTTGTTATATAATCTTTTATCGATAATTGTTGAATGAAGCGATGTAGTCTGTGTTTAGAATAAATTCACAAATATATTCTCAATGGGACGATATCCGGTGCTGAAGCCTAGTATATTCCTTCGGTAGTGTACGCTTGCACTTGGGTTTTATAAATTTAAAATGTTTTAATTAAAGAAATAATTTACCAAATAATTTCTCATGCATCTTAGTTGTTGGTTTCTATTTCAAGGTTAAATACTCGTTTTTAATCCTCAAACTATGGATAAGTTTCAATTTGGTCATAAACTATGAACACCCTATCATTTTGGCAATTTTTGAAAACTCTCATACTATTTTTATAGTTTAGAGTTTTAAATTGTTATATGTGAGATCTAAATATTTTGAAGAGTTTGCAATCTAGTCCCTGTCCACAATGAAAATCACTGTATGATGATTCCAGTCTTTTCTTGATTCCCTGTATGATGATTCTGTTGGCTAACTCCACTTGGCCGTTTGTGGCTGGATGTTCTACCGAGGTGGTTTTATGATGAATTTTCCAAGCCTTGCAAAAGTCTTGGAACTTCCTACTTGTGAATTGGGCGCCATTGTCAGATATTAGAGTGTTGGGGACTCCAAATCTGGTAATGACGTTCTGCCACAGGAACTTTTCCATAGCTTTTGAGGTTATGGACGCCACGGCCTTGGCTTCTACCCATTTCGTAAAGTAGTCTACGACGACTATGAGAAATTTTTTCTGATAGGCCGCTGTTGGGAACGGTCCGGCGATGTCGATTCCCCAAGAGTCGAACGACCAAGGTGAGGTAATGGCGCTCATGGGGGCTGCGTGAGCATGGATCATGTTGGCATACTTCTGACATTTCTCGCATGAGCGCACAACGCATTCTGCGTCCTGCAATAGCGTGGGCCAATAGTAGCCTGCCCTCTGGATTTTTCTTCGCATTGCCATTGGGCCTTGGTGGCTTGCACACNCGTTAGACTAAGCCAAAGTCTGACAACTGCAACGCCGGAATAATGATGACCTCAGGTCTAAGGCGTCGTGACAGGTGTACAGGAGAGGCAAGCTGATGACTAAACCCATGCAGGACTCTCCGGGTCATGTCCAGCAACTCGTAACCCCTTACGTAATTGCACCATGACTCTCGTACCAGCATCTAGTGCATGCATCTCTATGCACCGAGGTCATGCTGGTCTTAGTTCATTTCAAGTTCCCACTTGAATGAGCGACCAGGGACAGTTTAGATTAATTATCTCATAATTAATCACGGACTGTTATCATAGTAAACATGCTAATAACATGATAACCATTAATTTATTTCCATAAATTAATTGATATGTTCACAACATACCTATAAAATGATTGGCCCTAGGGCACAATCTCCAACAGTAAGATGGGTTTATCTACATGTATGTATTTTGAACTACTCATGGTTGAAGTGATCATGGGAACTTAATGAAATTCTTGATAAATGTTATAGCTTTTAAATGAATTTTGTTTGGATGTCATCATTTTTTTTTATTTTGCCTATCTTACTTGAATTCTATGAAATAGCTTCTAAATCCTATTGATGTTGGTTGATTCATGTACTCAATGTTCTTGAATGCAATAATGATTAATTCTCAAATATACTTGTAAGTTGAAAATGCTTGAACGATGAAAGATGTGAAGTTTTCTTTATTTTGTGACGTCTACTTGAATCTTATAGTTTGGAATTATTGTTGTTATTGTTGTTGCACTTTATATTTAGAGTCATAGTTTTATGATGTTATCCAGGTATATATCTTTGTTGTCCTAAAGGTATATCTTGTTTTAGAAGTACCTTATTAATGCTTTAATGTTGTGGTTGGTGATATTGGAAGTGTACTATATATATTAATATGGGAATGATCAATCACTAATGTCTAGTTGAATGCTCTACTTTGCTTAGGCTTGTTTAAAATAAAGAATATGTGGTAATATAGAAAATAAATTATATCTTGCAGAAATTAATGAGACATTTGAATTCCTAAATGTATGTGGAAGAAAAACCATGAACTGATGATATGTGTGTTTATTCTATTTTAGAAAAGTATATATTTACTTTCTGGTAATGAAGTTTTTAAAGTATTAATTAATCATATCCTAATGTACTTGTAGTATGATATGTAAAGTAGGCTCAAATGTCATGAACATTGTGTGATGTGTTTTATTCTATGTGCTATGAATCTATTCCAAGATGAAAGATAATTGTAGATGTGCATGCATCATAAATGTTCTAGTGTGAATGGCGAAAAAAAAATGCCAATGAATGTGATTAGAATTTAAAAAGGGATGTTTAATGTATGTCTCACTGAAAGCTTATGTATGAAAAGTGTTGATATGTAGTTATATTAGGAGGCTTTTGAAATTGAATATGCACATGTATGAAAGGGGGGAGTATTATATCTTAATTTGAGAATTGATTTCTCACTATTACATAGTTAAGTTATGTGGTTTATTATATGTTGCTTGCATTTATATTAATGTTGATTGATGGTTGTAGATGACCTCGAGTTCATGAATCAAAAGGATAAAATAATAATAATAATAAAAATAATAATAATAATAATGTAATGTGTTTATTATCTATGTTGTGGAGCTGTTTAATCTATGTGTGTCTTGGATTATGTGGGAATTAAAATGATAAATGCAGGAAGAATATGCTAAATTATATAGGGGTTGGGCAAGATGATGTGTTCTTCTCAATTAATGTTTCCTGAATGTTGTGACTTGAACTTATCACGATGCTCTAATTTGATGTTCATCACTCAAATATTGTTGATTTGCTAGTTTAATGCTAGTATGGATGATATTTAGAATAATTCTGATTGAAATGTTAATTGCTAGTTTAAGAGGGAGTTAATTGCTTATTGAGAATTTTAAAATTGTGAATTTCTGAGTATGGTCCTTTAATGATATTATTTTGATGGCATCTTGGATGCATGTCATAGAATGATATTCGTATGTTGATAGAATTTTGTTGTATTGAGATAAATTGTGGTGAGAAAAATGCATGAGTGACTAATTGAGGTTAAGATTAATTAATGAAGTTATGCTACAACGAAAATGTGTACCTATGAAGGTATAAGGTTATGAATAGTATATGTTAATGTAAATCTAAAGTTGTGCCTATATGTTAACAGAAGTAAGAGGGCTCTTGGTGCAGGCCATGAATGGAAATATTGAAAATTTATGAGAATTGAGAAGTGTTTAATCGATGTATTTTGTAACTATATTTTGGATATGGTCTTAGGCGCCCATTGTGTGTTTTATATAAATTTTGTTGTAAATTTTTGTTGGCTTAAATTTATATCTTGTTATAATTTTATTCTAAAGATGTTTTTAAGTTTACTTCCATTTTTTTTTTCAATGTTAGCTATCATCTATGTGTTTTAAGTAAACCAAGCTAATCTTTAGATTCATTTTAAATCTCCTCATATGCATCTCAAAATATTTTTTTTTTCTGTCTCAAGATTTAGTGTTGGTTGGGTAATAACTTAAACTTGTTTTTTTTTAAATCTCTCCTCATTTATTCCTATATTGTTTTGCTGCCAAATGAGTTAACCAAAGTTTGAGTGGCATTCTGGTTGTACATCCAAGTCATTCTACATGTTACAACTTGTAATTTTGTTTCCTAACGTGTATGTTATATTGGGATAATGTTTTGGATATGTTTACAAACGTTTGGTCATACATTTAATGATTCAGTCATTTTTTTTTTCAAGGTCTATTTTGTTGTGTTCTCAAATGTTTCTATTATTTAGGGATTTAAATTGTCACAAATACATCATGATTATGATAATTACTTGTAGACAAAATGTGTACGAGTAGATGTGTGTAGCTTTAATTGCTTGCAATTACTACTATTTGATATGCTAAGTTCTAGAACAGTGAGATAGTATGCGATAAATGGGTATGAAATGTTTAAGAGGTTAAATGTAATGTAATGTTAAACAGTAGTATCGAAATAAAGTATCAAATTGAATCTACATGTAAAGTTGAGCCCAAATTGTTTGATGATTGTTTTTATATGTAATGTTTTAGTTTTTGGTAATTCATGTATGTAATTATTTGAAATTGTAAAGGAACTCGTTACCCTAGAAAGTACTAAGGTATAAGATATAGGAATTCGATGTAAGTTTTGTTCATATACCACATCAATTATGTTTAACTATGTATAAAGTCAACTGACGACTTGATTTGAATTCATGTGATGTGTGATTAAGTGAATGTATGATCTATGAGTACTTCTTGATGAGTATTATACATTGTTTGAAGGTTTCCTTGCCATTACTTTACTAAAAGGAATGTGTTGTCTTGCATGATGTGATAAAGCCTGAGGGTGTCCTAGTGGTAATTTTGAAGGCTGATATTCATGGGTAATTTTTTTTTAGCCAGATAATCATACATCCTTTCCTTATAAGGTTTCTGGAGTGAGTAGTAGTTAAGTTTAAATTCGGGGACCGAATTTCTTAACGTGGGGAGATTGTAATATCGCAAGATATTATATAAAATATTATACTTAGTACTTTGATTGAAATAAAATCATATAGTGAATCTAGAAGTTATTTTGAGCTTGTGGTTAAATTTTGGGAGCAAACGAAATTTAAAATTTTATCTAGGTTTTTCTCTAGACCCGACAAATGTCACTTTCAAGTGAAACTTGAAAGACGTTAGAAGTAAAGTTTTGAAAAATCAATTTCATATTTGGGATCTACTTTTCGAAACGAAGCCAACGATATAAATTTTGTTAAAAAATTCTATTTCTAGAATTTTGAGTTTTCGGACTGTTTTGAATAGAATCGACAAATTTGGGCATTTTCCTAATTTCTGATTCTTGGGGTACTGAAATTTGAATTGCCATTCATCACCCCTAACTTTTAGAAATCTCAAACAACCCCACTAGGCTTGTAAATAAGCCACACGATTCTCTCTCTCTTTTGGCCCTAAAATTTTTGTCACCCACTCTCTTCTCCCTCCACTTGTTGCTTCTTCTTGTCCAGCCATTGTCCCCATGTCGCCGGCCCTTTCTGACTGTCGGCCACCGCCCAGAAGCCACCGGCGTCGCTGCTTCAAGTGGTGGAAACCGTCACCCCCTCTTCCTCTTCACTAGGTGTTATGCATTTATCTCAAGCTTGAAGATAGTAAGTTGATTAGTGGATTTTAGGTCATTGTGCATGACCTCCAGCTGAGTACCCTCTCTATTCTAGAAACTATTTTACCATGTTTATGTGACATAATTGATGCATACTCTTTTTGGGCAAGGTCAATGGCTTATTGAATACATATATATTTTGAAAGATTGATTCGAGATTTCTTATGTATATAAACCCGTGATTTAATTTGTATTAAGATGGAATGGAATCTGATATGGTTTGAAAAGATGTTTTTGGTTGAGTAGCTTTGACTGTGACATGTGCATGGGTCCTAGGCTGAATAGCTTTGACTATGACATGGGCACGGGTCCCAGGCTGAATGGCTTTGACTGTGACATGGGCGCGGGTCCCAAGCTGAATAACTTTGACTGTGACATGGGCACAGGTCCTAGGCTAAATAGCTTTGACTGTGACATGGGCACGGGTCCCAAGCTGAATAGTTTTGATTGTGCTACGAGTAGACATGCATATATGTGATTATTTGAACTGTGATTTTTATTGTGAGTTTGGTCTATGTAATGGTTTGACTATGGAAAGTAATGACGAGATAAGTTAGTACAATATTTGATCCGATGTGTAAGTGTAATCCATGCGTGCATTATTTCTTTTTAAAACTGGTGGGGTTACCTTGCCCTTCACGACTAGGATAGATTGGATTACTCACTAAGTCCCTTGACTCATCCCGTTATTGTTTACATTTTCAGTTTCAGGTTGCAAGGATTATCTTATAGGGTCATCTAAATCAAGTGACACTTCTTGGAATTCCACATACTTGTTCGAGTGAATACTTGACTTGATTACTTGATTCATTGTCTTATGTAATTGGCTTTTAGTGTTGCTCTGTTAGAATTACAGATAGGAAATGTTAATTTTACTTTACGAACGGTTGTAAATTCGAGTAATGAATTATAAATTAATGCAGGAGTAGAATTTGTGAATTTATGTCATGGAGGTATATGTTAGGCTTACGGGCCACATGGTTCCTCTTTGTGGTCTGTGCTGGTCACGGATTCTGTTAGGGGGTCGTGACATGTATGATATCATATTTTGACAACTACTATGATGAAAATGAGATTTGATGATGTCCGGATAAAATGTATTTTTTGGCTGGTTGGGTGAATCGTTGGTTCTTTCGTTATGGGTACCAATTGGGCTTTTGGTCACGGTGTCACACCATCCGTTGGCTAGGATGGGATGTGGGCATGGATCTAGGCTTTCGGGGACGTGCTGGAGTGGCATGGTTCTAAGCTTTCAGGGTCGTGCCACGGTAGACCGTCTCTAACCCTTGAGGTGGGGAGTTTATTCGTTCTCTCAGGATAAGCCATTTGTAGGACCTTCGATTTCACTCACCAGTAATGGGGGCGCCACCCATGGGTTTTATGATGAAATGTATTTCACATTGATGAAAAGATTTTGAATGATTACATTGATTTGAAATTTTTGGAGGTTTTGCTTGATATGCATCTATGTGATTTATTTGATCATTTGAATTACGATTTGAATCGTGAGACATAACAGTATGATGATTATGATTAAGAAAGAGACGACAAGTATTTGATTCTTTTACACGTATGTGAGATATGAATGTGTAACATGCATGCACTATTATTTTGAAACTAGTGGAGATACCTTGCCCTCCACGACTAGAATGGGTTGGATTACTCACTGAGTCTCTTGACTCACCCCGTTGCTGTTTACCATTTTCAGTTTCAGGTTTGCAGGAATGATCTTTTAGTGCTATCTTGATTGGGTGACCCTCTTGGAGTTCCACATATTTGTTTGTGTGGGTATTTCGGCTTATCATGTGATGTCAATTCAATTATATATGGTATTTGACTCTAGTGTAGCTCCGTTAGACTTACAGTCAGGGTTGTACTGTGTTTAATTCTGAGTTGGATTTTCATGAAAGAAGAGTTCTATTTGAATTTCTATTGTTGAGATAGTTATTGAATACTTTATAGAGCCCTTTATTTATAAGAGAAATTCTACAAAAGTTTCCATACAAGACAGTATCTTGAAGAATGAATTATAAGTCACTAATAGATGTACGTATCAGGTTACATTTGGTTATGTATACGAGAATGTCAGGCTTACGGGCCATGAGGCTTCTTCTTATGGTTTGTGCCGGTCACGGATTCCGTTAGGGGGTCATGACACTATTGTTGTGAATCAAAGGCACAGTTTTCAAGTCGGCCATTGTTGCTATTAATAACTTTGTATTCTCAATTACTTTCTTGAGCAGCATATCTCATCTAGTCACTTCAACTGCTTTTACTCCTCGAACCCTTCTGCGATTTTGTCGCTTGAAAGCTACCTCCTCGAACCCTTCTTCTAATTCTAAATTTAAGGGAACTAGAGATTCTAGGGGCTTTCTATGCATAAACTAAGGTAAACAAAAATAAAATAAATAAGCAATTAAAATAAAACAAATTAAAAATAAAAGGGGGGAAAAATAATTTCCAAAGTCTATTTTGCAAAGCTCGGTTCGACTAGACACAATAACCATTAAACGTAAGAAAGTTCCCCAGTAACCGTGCCGAAATTTGACTGACACCTGTCGTAAGGTGCTTGGAATAAGTCAAATTAAATTTACTTAAGCGATGCCCAAGTACTATATTAAGGTGTAGCACAGTTCACAACCCAGGGTCGATCTGTCATTGAACTCTTTGTAGATTAACAGTAAATTGTACAAAGGAAACAAGCCAACACAAACAAATGTAGTGGAAGAATTAATTGTTTCATTAAAAAGGGAGAATAATCACAATAAGTAAAAATGAATAAAAAGAAACTATTTGTGTAAAATATGTGCGAGGTCTTCCCACGGAGCGATCACAAACTCGACCTACCCTGCCCAACCAAAGGTAATCAAGAAGTTATTATCATAATTTTGCACCAAACCACATTCAATAACTATCTGCCAACTTGCGCAGACATCGATTATACACAACTTTATAACTCACTTCAACAAGATATATGAATCATAACTCCGAGTATAACCTCACTTTAAGCAATGGCAATAATAGAAACAATAGATTGATCACTCTACCTACCAACCACAATTCAACCAATTATGCAAAAGAGTAACTTTATTAATTATGAGAGTTATGGTCCAAACGAATCCGAAAACAATTACAAATAATATAGTTACAAAAGAATTAAAACAGTCTAAAGATTATTATCTAATACTAATCACACTTAGACACAATTATCTAAATATGAACTAGCAAAGAAGACACAACAATAATAACAAACTCCCTGAACGATGAAGAACAATGAGCTCGGGCCTCCTTTTGATCCTCTTTCGGAATGCAAGAGATTTAGCCACTCATATTAGAGAAATAACTGATGGATTGATTAAATCTCCTATGCAAGCTTAAGATGGTGAAGAGAGAATGATTTTGGCAGAGCAACAGTAAAGCTAGGCTTCATAACTCTCTCCTGAATTAGGAATGGCAACTTCTATTTATAGACGAATTGTTTGGGCTAGCGTCATCGTGTTGTACTACCAGCTCAGTGTGACGACTCAACTATATCTCACTGGTAGTTGCATAATTGCTCAGATTCTCGAGCTCCTATCAGTTAAGATGCTTATTTTGTGGCCAAGAGCATCGAACTCTATGACGACTCAATTTTAAAGTTCTTTTAGATGTTCTCTATGACATCATCATGACATTAGCATAATTTCTTCTTTGCGACATCAGCTCAATATGACAATGCAAGAACAACTTCTTGCCATCTTGCTTCTCTTTCTAGATGAAGGCTTGGTTTCTTGAAATGTCGACAGTTCAAGGTGATTCTAAGGCTGCAATACTCAACAAACAATTATGCAATATCTAGGGTTTACAACATGAACTAAGTAGAATACTAGCAATAAATTATTGCAAAATGCAACTTTTTATCATTATCTCATTGCATCACCTTTAGCATTAAACTTGTCTCATATCATGGTAAAATGAGTAGTAGTAAAACCTAATAAAAACCTTAAGATATGATTAAAAAGATACTACAAGTTTTGGTCAAACCAACCACACAACCAGAAAAGCTGTGGTGGACTATCCATGTAGACAGATCCTCTAACCAAAAAGGATGTGGATCAGGAAACATCATAGAAACCCCATCGAGGATTGACGCAGAACATATAATCAATTTTGAATTTTTCATTGCAAATAGTCAAGTCAAATATGAAGTAGCCATCATCGATGTTCAGCTGGTGATCAAACCGATTCATACCATGTTATATAGAGGCTTTTCATAGTGCTTACTAATGTTTTGTAACCTTATTTGAGTGGATTTAGCCTCCAGATATGATAATTAAAGACATTAGTTCACAATTGCACTTTGGTCCTTTTACCGGTTAAAAGTGTAGTTTTCTCTAGGTAAATCACTTATTTTTATTTGATATTTTAGACTTGAGATATTACACATTTTTAAGTTGCAATTGTAGGTTTAATGGAGAAAAATCTGTTAAGAATCATTTCGAGCAAACTAGAGAGCGATTGAAGTCAGAATGGGGCCGAAAAACGAAGCTTTTTATGTATGTTGTCCAATGTTGCTCGTCGTATAAATAAAATCTGGTCAGTTTCGAGCTAAAATTTTATACTTTGAAGCCCACTTCATTTGGATCCTACCCATGCATCATAGGACTCAAAAATTGACCTAATTTAACTCCATAAACCCTCTATAAACCCTTAGACCTGTCTCCTCCCCCATTTTCTCTCATCACTTTCATCCCCACCATCATCCACCACCACAAACCTCCATCCATGGCTGATTCCTTGGGGCTTGGACGTTTTGCAGCTGCTACCTACCTCATGGACGGCTAGATATCTCAGCTTGGAGGAGGGATTCAAAGGCTTGAGCATTTATTTCTCTTTTCTAGGGAGTTTTTGCATTTTCTCTTGTTTTACATTAGAATTATTTGTTTACGTTGTTAAACAATGTTGATGTTCTGATGTAATTAGGGATTTGAATTGATTTTATGAGCTTGAACTTAATATGAGATACATTTTGACTCAATACGATAACTCTTCGTTGTTAAGATCTTATTGTGTTGATGATTGTGTGTTTATCTTAGTTTCAATTGTCTAATTGTTGACTAGACTAGCTTGTGAGATTGATTTTACCATTTTTAATTGAAGGTAAGGTAATTGGGTTGATTAGTTTACTCGTTCGAGGACTAATTAGTTGAATTATCTAATCTTGTCTATGCATTGTCATAGAAATCATGATATGGTGCTTATGTGAAATCTTCCATTGTCGTTTGTGTGTCGTGATAGCCTGAGCATCCTTTCCTCTGAGTGTTCATCACACATGGTCTCGTTAGTTACTTTTTAGTTTTCATTATTTGCATTTTAATTGCATCGTAGTTTTAGTTATGTATGGATATTAGTCCCTTTATCAATTCAATCAATTCCCTAGTTGCCATTGACGTTGTGCTTTGCGTTTATGAAGTCCTCAAGAGAGATGACTAGGGTAGCATCTCTGTGCTACATTATCCCGATTTATTTTACTTGTTAGCGACAAGTACGATCAAAATTTGGGGTCGTTGTCAGGGATTGAACCCGGGTCACCCGCATGACAGGCGGGAATACTCACCACCATACTAGCACACCACTTTGGAGCATCTAGGACTCACATTGTGATGGAAGGGATCTAGTCGTCCTCCAATATAAAGGAAAACTAAGAGAGGTCTTATCAAAATTAAAGAAATTAGACATTCGCCATGTTTCACAAAGAGAGAATACACTAGAAAACATGTTAAATCTCACATCCACCAAGCCAATTGCATGACGATTGATCATCAAGACCACATTGCATTCTCTCGCCATCGACTCATCCATTCCAATCATGGAAATAACTATCTCTAGCACCTACAAGTTTAATACCTACGAGTGTGACTGCATCTAAATTCTCAACATTGTTTGGGCCTTTAGTGGCATGATCAAAAGTATGGCCATTAATGCTAAACTAGAAGTTCATTTGGATTTTTTTTCCATCTAGATTCATTCAAATGCCACATAGACACTTAATTTCATAATTTTTTTTTTGTTTTAGAAATAGCATTTGTATGCACTACTTTTGTTATAAAATAGGTAAAAACACTCTTGGTTGAACTTTAAAGTGAGTCTTGGGTGTATATCAATTTTTTTTCATCAATTGTATTCTTGAACTTCGACATTTAATTCAATTTCACCCTAAACAAATTTTGGTCAATTTTTTAACAGAAAATGATGATATGATATTAATTTGATGAAGTGAGAAGTACCATTGTCACTAACATAAGTTTGGAGTATAAATAGCATTAACCTTAAAGTATATACTTTTTCATCTTTTCCCCTATTCTTCTTCCTCTTTCTCTAATCAAAATCAAAGCTATATTACTAGCTATTTGTTTTCATCATTAACGTTAAGGGTGTTCACGAGTCAGGTTGGGTTTGAGCAGGACCCAAGACTTGGGCTAAGTCACTGAGTCTGATTGGGTCAGGTTGGGCCAAATTTTTTTCAAAATTTTTATTTTTATATTTAAACTATTTATTTATTTTTTATTTTTTTAACTTGTATATATTGACAAAATAATTAATTATGGATTAATTCAATGATNGGAATTGTGCCCTAGGGCCAATCCTCTTTTATATATGTTATGAACATATGGATTAATTTATAGAGATAAATTAATGGTTTTCACATTATTAGCATGTTTACTGTGATAACGTCCATGATTAATTATAAGATAATTAATCTAAATCTGTCCCTGATCGATTGTTTTCGTGGGAACGAAAATGAACTAAGATAAGCATGACCTTGGTGCATAGGGATGCACGCACTAGATGCTGGACTGACCCGGAGAGTCCTGCATGGGTTTAGTCATCAGCTTGCCTCTCCTGTACGCCTGTCACGACGCCTTAGACCTGAGGTCATCATTATTTCGGCGTTGCAGTTGTCAGACTTTGGCTTAGTCTAACGTTGCCCGTAGCAGGGTAGCCATAACGGCTAAGTACGGGTCTGGTTGATTGCCGTGCTGAGGAATGTGGATTGACCAAAATAGGGATTTTGTTCCCCATTAGATGGGAGATATCTTACTGGCGCCCTCGATGAGTCTGTCCAAGGAAAGAGTGGCCACTCAGTATATTGAGACTTACTCAAGGAGATTGAGAAAGTAAAGGTTTGGATCATGGATGACTCTCCTGTGCCTGATCCATAACCAAGATATCGCAGAACAATAGGGTCGGTGCCAAGGAGGTACGAAGGTTAAAATC
>QANZ01001464.1:87091-111834 GCA_003254925.1 Chamaecrista fasciculata | reverse complement strand
TAAATATTAGGAAAATAATTCAGATAATGTTCCTAAGAGTTAGGGAATTATTGAATTATAAAATTCCTAAATATATATAATGAGGGTGGCGCCTCTTTGGGATTATTTGGATAAATAAAATAGTTTTATTAATTCAAATAATAAGTTTGAATTCAAAAGATTTGATGGAGATTTCAAAAGATTTGAATTTAAAAGATTTGGTGAAGATCTCATCTCAGAATCTTTGGTGAATCAAAAATAAGGAAAGTTTTTGATTTATAAAATTCCAAAGATAAAAAGGAGGGAGATGGCGCCATCTTGGTGGGCCCAATGGGAGATTTGATCTCTTATTTGATTCTCCAAGATTGCAATTTGAATTTAAATTATAATATTAAGGTAATATTATAATTATAAATTCAAGTCTTAAAATAATTATATTATTAGAATATCTTTATTTTAGGAATAATTAAATCACCAAATTTTGATCTATAAATAAGGGACAAGTCGACTTGGCCCAATATATGCATAGCATACCAACCCTAATTTGATTTTCTTCCTAAGAGTTAGAGAGAGAAAATATTCCTTTGCACCCAAGAAGAGAAAGTCGACTTTCTCTAAGAGTTAGGGAAAAATTCGACTAAGCTCTATAATTAGGGTTTGTGAGAGAAGAATAGGCAAGAAGGAGTTCTTGTGGGGGGATTCTTCTAAGCGCCACCTCAATTGCTGTTTCAAGAAGGAGTTCTTGAAGTCAGAGGTCTGTAGATTGGTCCCTGGTTCTTTTGGAGAAAAGAATTGGAGGCTAGCACCTCGGTGTTCAAAGAAACTGTTCGTGTGGATTACTGGCAGAGGGAGAACGCTGGGAGTGGGCTCCTTGGAACTCGCCTTGTTCAACCATCAGATTGAAACTCGTGAGGTATAACACTAACCAAAAGTTTTAAATTCTGCTAGCGGATCCGTTCGGGAATCATAGGACCTAGGCGTTTTAATTGTTTTATTTTTGCTTCCACTGCCTTAGGCGCCTAGGATTCCCAACAGAGATATCACCAAATATATTTGATTCAAATCTTTTGATATCTCCATCAAATCTTTTGAATTCAAACTCATTATTTAAATTAATAAAACAATTTTATTAATCTAAAACCAAATATGAGGCGCCACCCCCAAATTAATATTGGGGAATTTTATAAATCAATAATTTCCTAACTTTTAGGAATGTTATCTGATTTATTTTTCCCTAATATTATAATTGTAAATAATTAATCCCTATTAACCATTTAACAATTATTATATTTAAACTTGTCCCACAAATTTAAATATTTCACAACTGTAGATTATTTAAGACAAGACTTAATGTCTCGGACATTTTGCTATGCGTTAAATTGTGCCACCGGAGTGACCCACGAATTAACCCTAATTCGTGTCCCTTTAAGCGGTGTCCTGATCTCGCTCATGTGTGACCCAGCAGGCCTCACGTGAAGTTGGCGGCAAGCCATCTCTATGACCTACAAATCATGAGCGGACTCTAGCAAGCCATCACGACTACCCAAAACACGTGAGTTATCGTTTTTAACCAAAACCGACTTAACCTTAGTACCACCTTATCATAGACCCTATTGTCTCACGGTATCTTGGTCATGGATTAGGCACAGGAAAGTCATCCATAATCCAAACCACAACTTTCTCGATTTCCTGAGTAATTAGTCCCAATTTCCTGAGTGGCCACTCCTTTCCTTGGACAGACTCATCGAGGGCGCCAGTTAGATATCTCCCATCTAATGAGGGACAAAATCCCATCTTGGTTAATCCACATTCCTCAGCGCGGCAATCAACCAAACCCGTACTTAGCCCTTATGGCTACCCTGGTACGGGCAACGTTAGACTAAGCCATAGTCTGACAACTGCAACGCCGGAATAACGATGACCTCAGGTCTAAGGAGTCGTGACAGGCGTACAGGAGAGGCAAGCTGATGACTAAACCCATGCAGGACTCTCCGGGTCAGTCCAGCAACTTGTAACCCTTTACACAGTTGAACCATGACTCTCGTTCCAGCATCTAGTGCATGCATCTTTATGCACCGAGGTCATGCTGGTCTTAGTTCATTTTCGCTCCCACGAAAACAATCGACCAGGGACAGGTTTAGATTAATTATCTCATAATTAATCACGAACGCTATCATAGTAAACATGCTAATTATGATAACAAAATAATTTATCTCTATAAATTAAATCAAATGTTCATAACATTTCACATAAAACGATTGGCCCTAGGGCACAATCTCCAACACACCAAACATCTATCATCTCATCTCATCTCATCTCAATATCTCAATCTCATTTTATTATTTCTTACCATTTATATCCCTATACAAAATAAATAAATCCAACAACCTATTTCACCTAACCACAATCGTTACATAACCTTTTATATAATTTCACACCCTATTTAACATCATTTTCTCTCAAATCATCCAAACACCAATAGATTATTTCATCTCATCCCATTACAACATCATCTCATCTCAACATCTAAGATGAGATTGGATTGAGATGGGGAGGCTCCCAAATAGGCCCACGTCATGTCAACATCTAAACTGTGCAATAGCATGCACGGATTGGATCAAAAAAAACAAATAGCATGTATAGGCCCACGTTCTTATACACGTCAGCGATGAATGACGAAGTAGGTAAAAAAAAATTAAAAGCACGTCCTCTATTTTCTTTTTAATATGTAATTAAAAAATAAGCAATTAATAATTTGTTAATTAAATTATAGTATAAGTTTTATAAAGCATAAAATGAGGACGTCCAGAATTATGCTGATTATATATGTATAGATATAGATATAGATATGATGACAAATGAAAAAAATAAAATGAGTATATTTTGATGCATTTAAATTAATTAAGTGATACACTTCTGATACAAAAATTGTATTATTTATATTTACGTAAATTCTTGCGATTTTACGGTTCGAGTTTACAATCCAATTTTACACCCTATTTTCGAGTTTACTTAAACTCTCGATTTTAACAACCTTGATTATACCCCCACATTGGGGGGTATAATTTATAAAAATGTGAAACGTTGAGAGTATAATTGACTAATAAGTGAACGTTAGGGGTATAATTGACAAAAGAAAAACATTAGGAGTATGACTCCAAACGTCCTTAGTACCAACAATATTTTTGCTATATAATTTTAAAGATAAACTATTAAAAGGTTGTTTTGTCAGTTGTCAGTTGTCACACTAAATGCAGTGCAATTCTTCTACCGATAAATTTAGGAAAATCAAGTTTTTGACCAAATTTATAATATTGAGGCGAATTTAAAATAATAAATTATTTCAATAATGAATTATGTTAGTTTACATAAAAATAGAATAAATATCTGATTTTATTCTTATTTAATGTTCTAGGAAATTTTCCATGGAGTGAGTAGGAGACAATATATAAAAATTAACAGTAACTTTACCCAAATAGATTTGAATTCATAATTAATCACAATATATTAATTAAAAATATTTATGATATTGGGTTAAACTGAAAAATGAATAAAACTAAAATCAGGCCAAAATAATATAAAACTAAAATGATAAAGAAATCCAAATAAGATTTACAGTATCATCATATTACATGTTATATAGATATATATATATATATCTAAATATAATGGCCACTTTTAGGAAATGGAATACAAAATAACTAAGCTCAAAATATAAATTTGGATTCATATTTTTTGTTCAGTTCTTAATTTGCTTTTATATTTTTTTTTGTCACATTTTAGATCTCATATCTTTGCAAAAAGTACAAGTTTTATCATTGATCCCATAATGTAAAACCTTTTGTAACGATATGAGACAAATTCTGTAATATAACCAAAAAATATGAGACCAATTCTACAACTTAACCAAAAGATATAGAACCAAAAGTGCAACAAAAAAAGATATGGACCAAATTGAGACTTAAGCAAAAGAGATGAGACTAAAAATGCAATAAAAAAAAATATGAGACCAAATTGAAAACTGACTAAAAGATATGAGACCAAATTTTGGTCAATTGCTTGTGGATTGGAGCAAGTAACAAAGAAATGCAGAAGCAGCTCTATCATAGTAACAAAGAAATTTACAAAGTAAATGTACGTGGTTCAATCATGCTAGAATATACCAAAGTTGTGATACTGATTACACATGAATTACAAAATATGAAAGCCCTATATCATCATTTACAGTCACAGTCACCATGAGAGACCAAAAAGAAAGATGAGTAAAGCCATATATCATTTCATTTCTTACTCTGTAACCATCATCGATTATCAGACAAATATTGCTCAATCCAGCCTTTTCAGCAAGTATGCAATTTGAACTTCTTTTGTCAAAGGCATGATGTATTTATCATAAAGTACAGAAACCAAATCTGGATCTATTTTGTAGATTGGCTTTTCAATTTTAGGCTTTTCAGTTTCAGGCTTTTCACTTTCATGCTCCTCCTTCACAACCACTACCTGCCCATAAGTCCTTGCCTTCTTGTCTACTCTCAATAAAATCGTCTCTTCAACAGTTGGGAATGTTAGCAATTTCCTCAGTTTGTCTTTATCCTGTAAAAAAGGACCAAGTTGATACAGTGAAGTGATAGAAGCATGCAAAACATTAGATTGAGCAAGTTTAAAATTAAAATTCCCATTAGATTTTCCTCCAATACCAGAAATATTGGAGGAATAATAAAAAGGAGTCATACCTTTGCTTTAATGGCTTCTGCATATTCCTCTGGATCTTTTCGAAATTTAGACTCTGCTACAAATTTGCCATAATGGATTCTCTTTGAAAGAGTCTGTGGTCACAAAATTAGACATGAGTTTCCAGAATCGAAAGAGTCAGTTTCCCTAGCTATTTAACTGACCAGTTTTGCCGCTGCAGTCTCAAAACCACAAATGCAAAACTAGCTCAAATTTTATGTGCAGAAACTGGAAGCAGTTAGTATCACAGTACAAATAGGCATCAGTATTAAATTTATGATCTTCACAGAGCTGAAATTTTTTAAGATTAAGTCTTCAGTACAAATTTCTTTTGGTCACTGCTTTCAGCAAACTTAATAAAATCTAAATTCTGCTAAAATGTTATTATGGTTTTAGGCATATGAAAGCAACAATTGGTCATTGTCAAATGTCAATCCATAAGATTAATCACCAAATATGGGAGTGGGCATAGAAATGAGGAGAACCACAGTCAGCATTGGATAATATCAACAAATATCCAAATTAATTAAAAAGTATACCTGCAAGCACAATGTATCACACACAGCAGTAGATCCATAATTTCCATCATCTCCTTCTGCGACTAATGATGGGAGAAGTTCATCAAAGTACATTTTCCACACAATATCATTTATATTGATTGAGTCAGCAGCCGGTTCATGCAATACCTATCCACAATAACTAGAGCTTTAGAGAGGAACTAACAAAACAGAAAATGAATAACAGAAAGAACTGAAACCAACTAACTTTACCTAACCATAGTTAAAACACTTAACGCGTTAACTACTACTCAACTAAATTCCTTTTCAGCATATCATCAATATGAATTTACCTTAGGGTAATCCACAGGCGGCAACAATGGTTCAGGTAAGACTTGAGGAAAGAATGGATGCTCATCAGGGCTATTGTATCTCCCCACCTTCAGTGTCATGAAAAAACCACGTTAGGAAATGATAAACATATATATGTACACAATAAAGAAATTTGGTACTTTTTTACTGAATCACTTTTCAGACCTGAGCATGAAGCTTTTCAGTTTCCCTCAAGATGTATTGTACCAAAGATCCATCAATGGGAAACGCATTAGGGTCATATGTAGCTAGATTACGACGATATTGGGCTCGCTCCAGAAGGCTATAGATTATGCTATCCTCTTGACGTTTTAGAGTACTACGAATATTCTCAATGGTTAAGATTTCACTAACATCAGCCGTTTTCTTCAAGGGTACTACTGATCTGCATATATAAAAGCAAGAGGCTAGTATTAAAACTTTGATCAACAAAACTTTAATAGTAAACAAAAGTTGTGGCATTCAGAGCTAAGAAGAAGGTGTATTCAATCGTGTTTCTCTTAATTGCATTCAGAGCTAAGTTCAAACTTCAAAGGATGACTACGAAAATAGACTAAATGTTCTGTTTCATTGTTAAGAACCGATCGACACAAATAGTATATAATAAACTAAGAATTATTGACGGAGAATGAACTGTGACCTGAATATGGACAAAACTTTGAGTAACCACCAGATAACGGGATTAGTATGAATAAATTCAGGAGAACATTGTTATTAAGACAAATAACGTCTCATCACTGACCGAGTCAACGGAAGAAAATATATAAAGAAAATAATTAATTGATTAATTAAGCAAGAATTATGGCATAAGCGCTATATATCTGCATTAATTGAAGCAGATTTCCTCGTGTTGGTCATGAAATCAAAAAGAATAGTACTATAGAGTAACGGCATTTTTGTTTCACATCATTAATTACAACTACAAGGCTCAATTACAATTACATACATAGACAATAAAACCAAGAAATTAAACACGCCCGATAAATGAAATTACACGGCGAGTAATTCACCATAAATACACCAAATTATACAAGGAGCAGAAGCTACGACCAAATGCATGTACAAAGAAGCATAATCAAGAATAAATAAATCACGTCAAGAAGCAGTACGCAAGTGAACAATGTTCCGAAGACAATTAAAATACATAAAGAAAATAATAATAATTATAATAATTAAATAAATAAAGCAAGAATTCTGTCATAATTAAGAGCTTTATCAGCATTGAAGCAAATTTCCATCAGAAAAAATAGAAAAGAGTCAAAGCCTAATTAACGGCATTATTGGTAATATAGACATGAAAATCAAGAAATTAAACAAGGCATCGTCTAATTAAGAAATTAACAAGCTCGATAAATCAGATTATTACAGCAGGGCGAGTAAGTAATTATACAAGAACAAGAAGTAATTAAGAAAGTCGCAAATGCATAATCAATGAAGAACGAAGAATATAGATCGCAGTAGGGAAACTTACTCAGGTGGAGCAGGAGTAGGAGTAGGAGATGCGTGAACAGAAAGATTGCGTTTCTTGGCGAAACGGGAAGTGTGGTTGAGATTGACGACAACGCGAGTGGTTGGGAAGAGAAAGCCTCGATTGCGCGTGGAAGAATTATTAGAGAAGAGAGAAGAAGCAGAAATGGAAGGAGTCAAGAGCTTCGCCTCCATAATTGGAACACAGAGAGAGAAGAGAGGATGATTGCAACAAGAAATCAAGAAGAAGAAGTGGGAATGTTGAGAAATAGCGTGAGAATTGATGAGAAGAGAGTTAAATAGAAAAAAATGGCGTCAAGAGTCAAGAGAGAGGGTTAGGTGTTGAAATGAATTGAAAAAAGCTGAATGAATTGAAATGAAAGTAGGAGGTAGGTGAAGTTGATTGTTGAATTGTTCAAGTTGAAGGAATGGTCCCAAATGGCCAATCCCGTCACCTGAAGCCTCAAGATTCTCTCTCTTGTCACAGTAAAATAACAAGGGTAAATTACACTTTGGTATCCTGTGGTTTGACCCTATTTCACTTTGGTACCCTGTGGTTTGAAACTTGACACTTTGGTACCCTGTGGTATTCTCCATTAACACTTTGGTACCCTTTGAAGTTATTTTGTAATTTTAACCATGATAAATTTTGCAAAAATTACATATTGACCCCAAAAAGTTTTTAAAAAATTACAAATAGGTCCCTAGATACATATTATCTAGGGACTAAAATGAAAACTTTAAAAAAATTTAGGGGAAAATATGTAATTTTTGCAAAATTTATTATGGTTAAAATTACAAAATAGCTCCAAAGGGTACCAAAGTATTAAAGGAGAATACCACAGGGTACCAAAGTGTCAAGTTTCAAACCACAGGGTACCAAAGTGAAATAGGATCAAAACCACAGGGTACCAAAGTGTAATTTACCCAAATAACAAATCAGTCCTCGTAAAGATAAGTGAACTAACAACTCAGTCTATGAAAGATTTAAATACATAATTTAGAATCTGAAACTCTTTTGAAAAAACCTACAATTTGATCCTTGAATTAAGGACAAATTAATTAATTAATTAGTTCTTGAATAATTAAAATATATTGTTCATTCTCTGAATTAACACAATTGTCAATGATTTGGACTGGATAAAATTTGGACCAAAAAGTATAAATTAATACCAATTCAAGGACCAAATAATATTAATTTAGTATAAATTCAGAGACTAAAAAGTATAAAATTAGTTCAAATTCAAGGACTAAATCGTCACTCGGGACCAAATAGTTGATAATTAAAATATTTTAAAAACCAAATCATGTATTATGATTATTCACAGACTGGTTAGTTGACTTGGTATAAATGTAGGGACCAAATAGTAATTTTTTCAAAACTAAAATACAAAGTTTAATCTCTAAAAGATCAAAATATTATACTTATTCGTCATTTTCATATGCTTAATAGTATATTATATGGAAAAATACACTCTTTTGATATCTCAAAGATTAAATTGTGAATTTCAATTTTTTAAGGACTAAATTGTCAACATCATAACTTTTTGTGGATCAAATTATTAATTTACTCTTTTTTTAACACGACTACCCTATCATATCAAGTCCCCTTACAAATTAATTCATAACAAATTTAACAGAACTGTTTTTTCCCAGTTACGAGACCTTACGGTAAGATAATTTTCAAAAGGAATTAATAAATTTAATGTTTAAAAAATCATAAAATTTTATCTCTCAAATATATAATATGCTGCTAATTTTAATTAGGTTAATATGAGAGAGTTGCTAATAAATGTGTAATAGGTTATTAAGTTATTTATTTAAAATAAACAATATTAGATAAAAGTTATCATATTTTAAATATTAGGGTATTAATTTATTAATGAATTTAATTTTTCCTTTATTCAGTCAATTTACGTCGTCTGCAGTCTGCACGATGATTGGTGAAAGTCTTATCTAAATGTGCTTTACTTTGTAAAGAAAGCATGAAATGAAACTTTGTATCGGAGACGAATCTTTGAAGCTGTTACGAATCGGTTGGTTGGCGGCATGTGTATACCCACCAACTTACACTTTCCTTCTAAATCTATAGTTTATCTAAGATGCTCAGGGGCGTATGGTACACGGATTATTCTTTCATTTTCGAGAATCACATTTATGGGAATGTGATTCCTAGGAATAAGATTCTCAAAATTATAAAAATATCTGTTTGGATGAGTTAAAATAATCCTAGGATTATTTTGCAATATTCCCATAAATGTTACAATCTTGTGTTTGGTTCAACTTTGATATTCCTGGGAATGTTTAATACTTTTACAAATATGCCCTTGACTTTTTATTATCAACTACTATTTATCAAATATAGAAATTCTTCAAAACAATTCACGAGAAAAATATTATATCATAAAAAAATAATTATCTCATAATTAAAATTTTTAAATAAAATTAATAAATTCATGAGAAAAATAAAATTTCATAACACGATGTCTATAATTCTCAACATAATAAAATTGTCTAAAAAAGTCTCACTCAGAACATAACTAAAATAATTTTCAAAATAACACGAAAAGTAGCAAACCTGATAAATTTCTTCCGCAGTTCAAGGCGAGAGAGAGAGAGTTGTAGAATGACAAAGATAAAAAGTGACAAGGGTTTGTAGAGAAATAATTAATTAGGGGAAACTAATTAGGGGTTGATATATCACTATTTGGGCGTACGCCTAGTCGGCCCTCGCTCCGGGCCTCCTCTCATCCTAAAACTGCTCAAAGCGCACTCGATCCGATCGAGCGCTCCTCTGTGCATCTAAGGGCGGCCGTGATCCATCTTGGGTCATGGCGCACGCCTTCGGAATAGCGCAATCACCCACGATTGCCTTGCTCTGCAACCCTCGCTAATGGAGATCGTGGGCCATTGACTTAGTCATGCCCGCGTTCTCCAGTCTTCTGGCGGCCGCCCGGCAATGCAGCAAGCAACCACCCACGATTGCCTTGCTCCGCAATTCTCGGTCTCCACCATTATCGCTGGTTGAGATCGTGCTCCGCTGCGTGGTGCGCTCTGCACGCTAGCCACCACTCTCTCCCTGCTCTATAAATAGCGCCCAACCCAGCAGACAAAGGTTAGCTTCTCTTCACATCTCAGAATTCTCTTGCTCTTATATCTCTCACATTCTAACTTGAGCGTCGGAGTATTCTTCGCAGGGCCCCCTTGTGAAGTTGTTGTAGGTACTTGGACGATCAACTTGCTCTTGCAGCCCTCACTTGTTGAACTAGGTAAGTGTTCCATTTTCTAGTTTATCATTGGCGTCGACTGTAGGGATCCACGCCATGTGTTCATCAACGGGTGCTCCTCACCATCTTTTACATACACGAGCCCTTGCGCTCAACTCTCTTGCTTTTTGACAAAGCTAACTCACCGATGTTTACCTTGTTGAACTAGGTGACTCACACTTTGCTATGGCCAACGACAACAACTCCCCTCGTGACCCTCTTTTACATGACCCCTCTGACTCCCAGGAGCACGGCTGATCAGCCCAAAAGTGAACAACTTATTTGGCCTTCTTTTAGTATGTTTATGATATTAATATATTAGAATTAGACTAATTAATATGCTAAGGGCAACACTAAGGTGTGGTGGAATAAAGTGAATAAAATGAGTTAATTAGCGTTATTTATTGTATTTTATAAATAGGTGCTACTTAATGGTTTATTCAGTTTTCAGACATCCAAATAGGGCCAAACCACAAAGGAAATATCGGAAGATTCTAGAAAACCGCGTTGAGCAAAAGATAGTTTTGTGTCATCGTGTGCGCCGCCGCCGCCGGCACAATCAATCAAACACGTCAGCAGATAGACTTTGGGTCTGCGCCGCCTCTTTGAGCCAGCGGCTCAAAAGGGAAATATCGCGGCGCAAAATATTCGAAGCAGTGGAGCATGTTTTGTACGGCCACGATTCAAGATACAGAGATATTATCAGGATAACGCTGGAATTAATCTGCGCCGTCTCTCTGCGCCGCCGACTCAGCCAACGGCGCAGATGTGATTTTCTTCTCCTTGACCTGCGGATCAAGCACACTACTCTACAATATAAATAGAGGTCGCCATTCCACGCTCAAAGAACCAGTTTTCAGATTAGAAATCAATTCTCTTTAGTTTAGGTTAGTGCTCATCTTAGAGTATGAGTAACTAAGTAGGTAGATACTTGAGGAATGCCTCAAGGATGTGGCTTGAGTTCACTATGACTCATTGTTGAGTTCAGATGTTGATATTTGCATTTATGAGGTATGACTAACTCTTTCAAGTGTACTTGTTATAGTTTTGTTATATATAAGTAGTAGATCATACTTTGTTAAAGTATTGAGTGTTGGCATTCCCGGAGTCTGGCCTCTCTCACGATTAATGATGTAGCTCTTTAAGGTTTGTTAAAGGGTGGTTTACAATGTCTTATTTGCATATTAGGAGTTCCATAGTTATATATATATATTTGTTTATTGTTCCGGCGTGATAATAATATAGATTATCCCGAAGAGCTTTGGCAAATAGCTCATGAATCCAGTCATGGATGAGTTATTAATCCTAATTTGTATCCTCTCTATTGTTTGATTGATTGTGTCTATAGTTTAGATGCATGTTGTCTCATAGAAAAGTATTTGCATGTTAATTATCTAGTCTTTATAATGAATGAACCATGATAGTCCATCTCTAGGGTTTTCTCTCAAGTATTGTTTGTGATTCATTAAAATATCCATTAAATCATAACAACCCTCAAGAACAGAAGCTATAACCCTTCGTCATAGTTTTTCTTGTCTCATCACATCGAGTTCCGCAAGAGTTCGACCTTGGGTGTGCATCTATACTATATTCCTAATAAATATAGTTATACTTGCAAGGCTCGAGTATAATTAATTTGATTGCGTTTGACACTTCACGACGTGTGTCCCTGTCAAATTTGGCGTCGTTGCCGGGGAACTCAATCTTGAGTTCTTAAGAAAAATTGTGATTAGTTTTTGAGTCTTTTTATTTTTATTTTTGAGTCTTTTTATTTTTTTTTTTTTGTCTTTTTATTTTTATTTTTTTTTTAGTCTTTTTATTTTTGAGTCTTAATTTTTACTATTTGAATTATTATTTTTATTTTATTGAGTCTTCATTTTTATTATTTATTTTTTTAGTTTATGCCTAGGAAACTTTTAGAGCCTTTAGTTCCCCTAGATCCCGATTTGAATAAAACACTAAGATCCATTAAAAAAAACTAAAAGGATAAAACAAATGGAAAATTCAGGCAATAATCGTAGGCAAGATAACCAAGAGCGCGAAGAAGTTCGTCAAAATCATGGTCTAGGCAATGGACAACTTAGACCGAGAAGATCTATAAGAGAAGCATCCCAATCTAACAAACAGTATGAGGTTCAGCGAAATGTGTTCCCTCAAATCCAAACGGATTTTGAGATCAAAGGACCACTTTTCAATGGATTACCCAAGTTCCATGGATTGGCTAGTGAGAATCCCTTTACTCATCTGAATAACCTATATCTTCACTGCCGAACCATGAAACCCCTAGGGCCAAGCATAGAGGACGTGATGTGGAAAGTATTCCATCTCACACTCGAAGGCAAGGCATTAGACTGGTATACTCATCTAGGAACTTATGAACGGACAACTTACCTGTCCTGGGAAAATCTTAGGAGATCTTTTCTAGACAAGTATTTTCCCGTTGCTAAGGCATCTGCCGCTAAACAGCAAATCTCAGCTATTAAACAACGAGATAACGAGACGTTACTCGAATACTTAACTAGATACCAAGACCTTTTAGTTAAGTGTCTCAATCACCAATACACTGATGAACAATTAGTGGAGTACTTTTGTAGTGGACTCCTATACGACGAGGCTAATCATATTGATGCCGCGTCTAATGGATCTATTACAAAATTAGATGTTGAGACCACATGGTAGCTCATCAAGGAAGTCGCCCACAAGCGAGAAAACCGAAGAAGACGCACCCGTGCCGTCAAAGGAATAACAACCAACGTGCTAGACCCGATGTTGGAGAAATTGGCATCCGACATGGACAGTCTAGCCATAGCTGTCAAGGAAATGAATGCCAAATTAGCCTCTTCGCCAAGAAAGGTCGCTCTTGTGACCGCACCTTGCTTCGTGTGCGATTCATATCAACACGTGAGTAGGGACTGTCCCCATCAACCCGAGGATGTTTCGGCCATGTATCAACAAGGCCCTAGTCAATTTCCTAGAAGATTTGATAATAGATTTAGGACTGGAAACTATTTCCAAAATTAAAATTTTAATAACCCAGCTCCTCAAAGACAAAACTTCTCTTCAACCGAAACTGACACTCAACTCCTCATTAGAAAGTTTGAGGAATCCGAAGCTCGAACTTCGAAGAGATTCGATGATTTTGAGCAAAGGATCGATCTCCTTTCTAAGGATATGGACATAATGAAAAGGAAGCACGATGATCTTGAACAAGCTTTTGTTCGAGCCACCGATGTTAAGGTAAACAACATTAGTGCCCCTAGTAGTTCTAAGGCAGTTCATGCCATTACCACTAGCAAACCCGAGCCTATAGAGAATCCTGTTCAAGAAACCTAAGTGCAACCCCTAGAAGAGCCTGAGCCTGAAGACATATCCATAGAGTTTAAAATTGGAGAAAACTTTAGGGCTATGATAGAAAAGCACCCTAGATATGCACAATTCTTCTTTGGTTTTAACTATAAGAAGAATAAGGAAGAAAACCCTGCTGAGGAAGAATTAGAAACTAAGGTAGAAACTAGGATAGAAACTAAGGTAGAAACTGAGGTAGAAACTAGGATAGAAACTAAGGTAGAAGACCTACCGTTTCCAAGCTCTCATATAATGACTAAGGAGCAATTAGAAGATAAAAAGGATAAGGAATTAGAAGACTTATTATTAGGTAAACTAAAAGTCACTCCTCCCTTATTAGATTTGGTTAGGAAAGTCCCTAAATACACTAGAGTATTTAAGGACTTGGTTGAGAAAAGGAAAATATCCCAAAAGAAACTCCAACTAAGCCCTACCATTTCAGCCCTTTTAAACCCTAAGATACCTATAAAACGCAAGGATCCTGGCTCATTCACCATCCCTTGCATAATAGGAAAAGCCGTAGTCAATGGAGCACTGTTGGATTTAGGAGCAACCATCAATGTTATGTCCAAGTCAGTCTATGATTCTTTGAACATGGATGGACTAAAGGAAACAGGCTTGATTCTGCAATTAGCCGACAAAAGCAGCAGACGTCCCCTAGGAATAGTAGAAGATTTCTTGGTCAAGGTGAAAGGTTTAATCTTTCCCGTTGACTTTTATGTCCTAGATACTGGTGGCAATAAAGCCACCAATTACACTATCATTTTTGGTAGACCCTTCCTACGAACTGCTAATGTTAATATTAGCATGAGAGATGGAAAGATCACTATGGATAATGGACATCAAAACATCACGCTCACGATGTATGAAGAGCAGAAATCCGATGAACACTCCGTGTTGAGAGAAACACGAAGTATTTGTACATCCAACAAAACCCTAGGAGAAAGGCCGAAGAAGGAGTAACTTGAGTTTGAAACACTTTTAGGCTTAGAACCTCCTGACCCTGGCCCACTAAAACCTGAAATAGGTCTTGAAGATTTAAACATTAGTTCACTCTTCAAGGAAGAGGAGGAAGACCTCAAAACTTCCAAAGTAAAAGAGAAACCAGCACTTAGCAAAAATATTTCCAAGCACAAGGCTGTGTGGCAGCCTGTGCGCAAGACTAACCCAACTATAGCCCCGTGCTATAGTGTTTTCGATTTTGTAGACAAGGAGATAAGAGCTACAAAAAGGTCAAGAACTTTGCTCTCCATGTGCTCATGCAAAGACTTAGGCATAGGTGCTGAATGCCTAAGTACAAAAGAGTGGTTCAATAACGTGGATGCTGTATGCAAAAACGCAACCGAAAGAACCCATGTGGGCTTCATCCGCATGTATGAGGTGATCAACCCAGTGCAAAGGATGGAAATAATCAAAAACATGGATCAGCCCATCGGACCATTCCTTGATGATGTAGGGATCATTGAAAAAGGTATGCTCGCACTTTATCATCTTATCATGCGAGAACATTACCCTAGGACTCAATTGCATAAAACACATAGGACTAGGCTAAATAAAAAAGTTAGGTATCAACCACGCATAAAACTTAAAAACTTTAAGAATAAGAAGGTGGTGCGAAACCTTAGCCGAGCCACGCTCTTCAAGGATGAAGATGGCAACCTATGTGGACAAAGAATCTCTGCCAAGCGAAGAAGAGGTGGATACCGCGTGCAGATCCGCCAAGAAACCTTCAAGCCACCCTGAAGCTGTTCTGCGATGCCTTCTTCCCACTTACATGGTTTCCGCGTAAGTGTGGGGGAAGAAGAGGGTTATCCCGACCCTAATTCGTAGTTTAGGATTTTAGAATTTGTATTAGACAAATTCTAGCTCTTTTTATTAGTATTTTCAATTTTAAAAGTTTAGTTAGAGTCTAGCAGCCACGTGCCAGAAATAAAAATTTTAAATTTTTGTTTTTGCGCCGGCGGCGCACCTGGCGGCGCAACGTCGATTATTTGAAGAGTTTAATCGTGAGTTAAACTCTATCAAATCTGATTTAAATCCAGATTTTAAATCATGTGGATTCGATGAATATAATCTTAGATTCACACCCTATAAATACCTCATCAACCCTCTAGGCTCCTCACAACTCTCATATTCACTTTTCAAAATCTCAAAAGTTCCTAGAGCACTCTCTTGAGAACTCCAATATCCTCTTCTCAAGTTTCCTTCCTAATTCAAGGTAAGTGTTTGAACTTTTCGTGAATTCGCTAGGATTCTTTCTTTTTAGGATCTGTTCTCAAATTCGACTTTAGGACTTCTTTCTGTCGACAAAAGAATAATTTGGGGCCTTGCTGTCGAACTTTTTGAAAAAGTCGCAAAATTGTTTTGCGCCGGCTTCCGAGCCGGCGGCGCAACACGACGGCGCAGCCTCGATTTATAATTTTGTTTGATCTATCGAGTTTTTCAGTGTTCTGGGATTAGTTTGTCGTGTCTAGATTGTTTTTCGTAGAGTTTTCTAGATTCTCGATAATTAAAATATTAATTATAATTATTGATCTGTAGATATGGCCCAATTCAAGAGCGCCCGCGCAAAGAGTTATCATGATGACTTTGTTCGTCATCTTCATGTTCATGTTGAGAAGGGGATCGCCTATTCCGATCCCGCACTTGAGGAGCTCAACTCAGCCATTTACGAGAGGAAAATTCGGGGATTCTTTGAGCCACCTCGTCAAGGAAGTCTTAATTTGGTTCGGGAATTTTATTCCCTTGCCAATGTCGACAACCTCGATAACGTCTATCTCCGAGGAACCCATATAGATTGCTCCGTTAAAGCAATTAACTCCGTATTTGGTACCCGTTTCACTTGGAGATGCTCTTTTCAAAAATATCAACCACACATCGTGTCTTTAGGGAACCACGTCTATCGGTACCTCGGTGGCGCCTATCCTACTGAAAATAGTCAAAGGGAACTTACTTCATTCTCCACAATTCACTCAACCCCGGTGGTCCGTCTACTTCATAAAATCATTGATTCTCGATTTATCCCCAGTTCACCCGATGGACGTATGTCAATGGACCAAGCAAGGTTGTCAAACTCGAGAGTTTAACCAAACTCGTGGAGGGGGGGTAAACTCGGATCGTAAACTCGGATCGTAAACTCGCCGAGTTTACCTACAGAATAAAATTTACACATATATATCATTTTCTTTAAGTGTAAAATTAAATAAGAATACATTCATAAATCATATTACATACCCATCCCCTAGTCACAAACTCACATTCATACATTCATCCATTCATAAATCATACATTAACATATTCACATTAACATACCCAAACTCACATTCATACATTCAGACATTCACAAACTCACAGTCGATGAAATAACAAAGATAGATTAAGTTTATATTGACACATACCCAGCGACAGCAGCAGGGAAAGGCGTCGATGGCATCGACGGCGTCGTCGGAAGGCGTCGACGGCGCGGCGAGTTGCAGAAGGCAGAGCAAGTCGAAGAAGGGAGAAAATTTTGAAGGCAAGTCGCAAGAGGCAGAAAAATTTGGCAAATTGTCGAAGATAGATTAGATTTAGGGTAATTTTAAGTGTGGGCCGGTTTTTTTATGCTTGGGTTGGTTTTTTTTGCTAAATGGGTTGGTTTTATTTGACAAAAACCAAAAAAAAAAAGTAGTGAACTCGCCAAGTTTACTACAAACTCGCGAGTTTACGAGTTAAAACTCGAGTTTACTCCGAGTTCACCCCAGGTCCGAGTTTGAGCCGAGTTTACACGATTTTAGGGGGTAAACTCGGCGAGTTTACGAGTTTACGAGTTAAAACTCGAGTTTGACAACAATGGGACCAAGCTCTCTGGCCTATTGTATCTTACAATGTTTACCCGTGGACTTCAGAAAAATCATCCACGACCAGCTAAGGCTATGCCTTGGGCAGGAAAAGCCTCCCGCGCTCTACTTCCCTCATACCATATGCTCCGTAGCTGCTCGATTGGACATACCATGGGTAGAGGGAGATGAACGAATTCCCGATGCTTGCATCCTGGAATTGAGAGAAGTCGTGCCCCTTCATAGGACACGAATCACTCCACCAGCTCCTCAAGAAGTTCCTATCCCATTGCGACTAGTGGCTAGTATTGAGACTCAACCGAGCAAGAAACCACGAACTGACTCTGATGACGACTCCGAAGATACTGCTTCCACACAGAGTGGCATGACACCACGAAGCCCTTCTCTGTTGCGTGAAGCTACCAAAATTCGGAGTTGGCTCACCCAACTCTTGGATCTCGTCAAAAGCATAAAACATCTACAAACTCTAGAACACAATAGGGAATAGTCTAAGAATTAGTCATGCATTTTTAATTATGTTTTATTTGCTTTCTAGGATTAGTTTGCATTTTTATAATTCTGTCTTTTCTAATTCTATCATTTATGATTTTTCTATCTTTTAATTTTCTGTCTTTTATTCTTTGTTAACAATTTACATTTGAATTCTCATTAATGCAATATTTATTTGAACTTTATTTATTATTTGTTCTCAAGCCATTTTATTTCTTTATATTTCAAAACCCATAAAAATATAAAAAAATCTTTAAAATCGAAAATATATATATATATATATATAAATACTATTTTTAATAAATAAAATTCTGATAGTTCCTACATTTTAAAATTCCTCCTACCTTTCCTTCCGCATTGAGGAGAATGTGTTCTTCTAAGTGTGGGGGAGAGAGGAGTAATTCACACCTTAACATAGTTCTTTACTCCTATTTTAGTCTAACATTGGGGATAATGTTACGTTTTAAGTGTGGGGGAGAGGATTAAGTTAAAGTAACTTATATTTTGGTTCACCCAAAAACTTTTTCATCTAAAACATTCAATAAACCACAATTTTAAAAATTTTATTTTCCCATTTTTAGTATTTGATTTAAATTTACTTCACTTTTTATTTTTCACTTTTTGAGTAGAATTCGAATTAGTCGAATTTTTAATATGTTTAGAGTATTGAGTGAATAATTCTATATTCATGATAAGAGTTTAGTCTTAGTTATTTTCTATAGCCTTTGAATAATCTAAGTAATATTCTAAGTTTAGTAGTAGTATTTGATTTTTATAGACCAATTTGAGAGAAACTCAGCCTAGTTGGATGATTAAGCCTATATATATAATATAAAATACAATATATAGAGAGATTAGTCTCTTAGCTTTGTTTTCTCTAGAACTTGTCTTAATTCTTGGTTAAAGCTTATTAGATTTAATGATTGTTGATATGATGGAGGCATTTATTTATTCAACCCTTTTATCCCAAACACTAGCCAGTTACCAAATATACCCTTTGTTAGCCCCTTTGAGCCTATACACTAAGGTGTACTTATAAGTTTTCCTGTAAAGATAGACTTTTCAATTTAATCCTCAAAGGTGAATTTAGCTAGCAAAGTTGTTAGAAAAAAATATATATATATATCGACAAAAGAAAAAAAAAGAGTATATAAGTCGAGCAAACAAAAGTATCTTTGAGAAAACTCAAATAATCAAAGCATTATCATAAGAGCCTATCAAGAGAAAAAGACTGGTCAGTCAAAAGAATAGAGTCATGTGCCAAATGACTCAAAATGAGCCTCATTGTGAGCTAGCTACTTTCTTCAAATAAAAGGAGTTGAATTGTTAAGGAAATCTTGAAAAGAAATTTTGTAAGTCTAACAGCAACTTTCCTTTCTTTTCTCCCTATATTTCTTTCCACATACATATATTAGCCTTTCCCATACATTACAACCCTATTAAAAGTCCTCTTGATTAAGAATCATTATTTCATCAAAGTGGAGACTTTGAGAATTTCTACAAGCCTATGGTAGGAACTTAGCCTAAGGAATGACTAGAGAAAAATGATACCCAATTAGTGAGGAGAGTGATACACTTATGGAATTGGTCTTATAAAGGTTAAGTTATGCTACTTGGTTTCTTGCTTAGTGAGTTCTTTAGCTATAGGTTGTAATTATGTGCTAACCTTGAATCATGAACTTGGGAAAGTTTCTTGATTCTTTGGCATGTTCTTTCTTCTTCTACTTTGTACCTTTGCTCAGGAGTGCAAAGTCTTAAGTGTGGGGGATTTGATCAGCCCAAAAGTGAACAACTTATTTGGCCTTCTTTTAGTATGTTTATGATATTAATATATTAAAATTAGACAAATTAATATGCTAAGGGCAACACTAAGGTGTGGTGGAATAAAGTGAATAAAATGAGTTAACTAGCGTTATTTATTGTATTTTATAAATAGGTGCTACTTAATGGTTTATTTAGTGTTTCAGACATCCAAACAAGGCCAAACCACAAAGGAAATATCGGAAGATTCTAGAAAACCGCGTTGAGCAAAAGATAATTCTGCGCCATCGTGTGCGCCGCCGGCGCAAACACGGAATTTACACGGCTCAGGAATATTCTGGAATAAGACGTCAGCAGATAGACTTTGGGTCTGCGCCGCCTCTTTGAGCCAGCGGCTCAAAAGGGAAATCTCGCGGCGCAGAATATTCGAAGCAGTGGAGCATGTTTTGTATGGCCACGATTCAAGATACAGAGATATTATCAGAATAACGCAGGAATTAATCTGCGCCGCCGACTCAGCCAACGGCGCAGATGTGATTTTCTTCTCCTTGACTTGCGGATCAAGCACACTACTCTACACTATAAATAGAGGTCGCCATTCCACGCTCAAAGAACCAGTTTTCAGATTAGAAATCAAGTCACTTTAGTTTAGGTTAGTGCTCATCTTAGAGTATGAGTAACTAAGTAGGTAGATGCTTGAGGAATGCCTCAAGGATGTGGCTTGAGTTCACTATGACTAATTGTTGAGTTCATATGTTGATATTTGCATTTATGAGGTATGACTAACTCTTTCAAGTGTACTTGTTATAGTTTTGTTATATATAAGTAGTAGATCATACTTTGTTAAAGTATTGAGTGTTGGCATTCCCGGAGTCTGGCCTCTCTCACGATTAATGAAGTAGCTCTTTAAGGTTTGTTAAAGGGTGGTTTACAATGTCTTATTTGCATATTAGGAGTTCCATAGTTATATATATAGTTGTTTATTGTTCCGGCGTGATAATAATATAGATCATCCCGAAGAGCTTTGGCAAATAGCTCATGAATCCAGTCGTAAATGAGTTATTAATCCTAATTTGTATCCTCTCTATTGTTTGATTGATTGTGTCTATAGTTTAGATGCATGTTCTCTCATAGAAAAGTATTTGCATGTTAATTATCTAGTCTTTATAATGAATGAACCATGATAGTCCATCTCTAGGGTTTTCTCTAAAGTATTTTTTGTGATTCCTTAAAATATCCATTAAATCGTGACAACCCTCAAGAACAGAAGCTATAACCCTTCGTCATAGTTTTTCTTGTCTCATCACATCGAGTTCCGCGAGAGTTCGACCTTGGGTGTGCATCTATACTATATTCCTAATAAATATAGTTATACTTGCAAGGCTGGAGTATAATTAATTTGATTGCGTTTGACACTTCACGACGTGTGTCCCTGTCAACGGCCCTGGATCTCAAGAGGACCATGAACATAAGGAACACGGAGAAGAGGGAGCACACTCTCGAGCTGCACCACCCGCGACAGAGACGGGCGCCACTGGCCAGACTTTTGAGGCCCAGGACATCATGTCCAGGGTCCGCATGATGATGAAGGAACAGACGGACGCCCTTCGCCGCGAGTTCCAGAGTCTCTCCATTCATAGCACTCCCACTGGGACGCCTCAGGGTCCGAACTCCACTCGCCGCAACACAACGGTAGAATCGGCCCAAAACAATGCGCCCGCCGCTGGTTTCGAAGACGAGCCGGGCACCTTCATCCCCCAGAAGGGGCCGTTCGCGCTGTCCATCCAGCGTGACGTCATTCCGCAGGGCTTCAAGATGCCCGTCAAGATGGCACCTTACGAGCCCGCCGCAGACCCAAATCTGCACATGAAAGGCTTCAATGCCGCTGTCCAGCTGACGTCCATCTCCGAGGGGAAGAAGTGCAAACTCTTTCCCACCACACTTGGTCAAGAAGCCCTTCACTGGTACTCCCGCCTTCTGGATTACTCCATCAGTACCTTTGAAGAGCTGGTGGCCGCCTTTCTGAAGCGCTTTGAAAAAAGCATTGTCTATAAGAAGCCTTCAACAGTGGTGGCGGATGTCATCCAGGGCCCCAGCGAAAGCCTCTGTGACTTCCTCAAGCGTTTCTCCGAGCGTTGCCACGAGGTGGAGGATTTGGAGGACAGCGTGGCGATCCACGCCTTTAAGTAGGGGCTTCGCCCCAGCAATGTTTCTAACGAGTTGGCGCTCGCCAACCCGAAGACTTTGGATGCATTGCTGAAACAAGTCAGTGATTTCTTACTTAAGGAGGACAACCAGCTCGCCTCCAAGAGTCGCTTCAGTAAACTCAAGGATATACAGAACAGCCAACCTGGCGGCCGAAACCAAAACGGCAACGGAAACGGTAACGGGAAGTGGAAGAGGCACGATCGGCCTTCCAGCTCATCACAGGGATCATCACGCCCGCCATTCACTGGCAAATTCCCAACTTATCATATTCTCACTGTTTCCAGGTCAGAAATCTTGGGCGCCTGCGGGACGCTCGAGATCTTCCCCGTGGCGAAGCCGCTCCCCGTTAAGTCTGGTCGCCCAAGAGACACCAGCAAACATTGCCGATACCACAATGGCTATGGCCACACAACTGATGAATGCATCTCGCTGAAGGATGCCATCGAACAATTCATCCGAGACGGCCACCTGGCGGAGTACAAGCAAAAGAATAGACCTGAAACTGATCTGGACGCCTCTTACACAAAAAACAGGAAGACTGCGGAGGATGGAAGCGCCAGCACGAAACAGAGTGAAGCGTCCGCCAGAAATGTGATCAACACCATCTCCGGTGGAATCCACAGGCATAAGACGCCCCACAATCACAAAACCATCATCTAGTCGATTATGTGTATGCACTATACCAACAAACGCTCCCACGAGGACATTCACGCGCCAATCACATTCACCCACGATGAGCTGAAGCCCGTTGAGTACGACGAGCCCATGGTCATCATGGCACGTATCGGCGAAATTGACGTGCGGAGAATCCTAGTGGACCAAGGATCATCTTCTGACATCCTGTACTTCCACGCATTCGAGCACTTCGGCATCCCCCTCGGCGCCCTCAAACCTTTCCACAAGCCCTTGATTGGCTTCGCAGGGACCAGGACGCCCGCCGAGGGAGTTCTCGAAACCAAGCTCACCCTGGAGGGAGATGGAGAACCTCCCAGAACATCTGTTGTATATGCTAGCTTCATCGTTGTGGCCACCCCATCCGCCTACAACGCTATCCTCGGGCGCCCAAGCCTGAATGCGTTCCGAGCCGTGATCTCCACTGCTCACTTGCTGATGAAGTTTCCAACCCGATGGGGCACAGCAAGTCTCTGAGGCGACCAGCTGGAAGGTCGCCGATGCTACGCAACAAGCTTGGCCCGGGTCACGATCGACCCTGGCTGCCAGACTGGCCCATTCATGGAGGGAAAACCGGAATCTCCTCCCCCGGAGCCCGCCGGAGAGGATGCAGACACAAGCGCAACAACAGAAATCACAGACCTATGTGATGAGGTAGACCACGCCAGTGGCTGACGCCTCTTAGATCTGTAGCTAACTCTAAATGGGCGGATTAGCCGCCCGGCCTTAAGATTAGTTGCAATCTTTCACCTTTCTGTTATGTTTCTAAGTTCGTTTTCCCCCATTCCCTAAAATGCTTAAGGCCCAGCTTTATCATTCCTATGTATGCTCCGACCTACCCATGGCGGACAAGTTATTTACTTAATGAAATATCATTTCTCTTTACGGAATCTCTTGCACACTTTACTTACCCGTATCTCATCTTACGTTTTAGGTAGAGGGCGCACGCCCTACACCTTCGGACGCGCTTGTCCAGATTCACTTCCCCGGGCACCCGGAGCGAACAGTGTGTTGGGAATTCAGGGGCGCCTAGAACGCAGCGGAAGCAAAAACAGAAAATAAAACTTTAAACATAAAACGCGTAAGGGCCTAGAATTCCCGAACGGATCCGCTAGCTGAATTTAAAACTTTTAGATAGTGGTATACCTCACGAGTTTCAATCGGTTTGGTTGTACGGGGCGTATCCTAGAAGTCCACGTGATGCGTCCTTCCTCCGCCGGTAATCCACACGAACAGTTTTGGAGATGCCTAGGTGCTAGCCTCCTTCACTTCTCCAAGTGAATCAGGGACCTTTATTTACGGTGTTCTTTAATTCAAGAACTCTTCTTGAATTCTCCAAGAACAATATGGCGCCTTGATCAAGAATCCAATTCTTGATCCCACACAACCTTGTCACACAACCTCTAAACTCCTTTAGAGTTATGCGCCACTTTCTCTCTCTATGAAACTAGGGTTCCGATTTTCTATCTCCTCACTCAGAGCAAAATCGAATTTTTCTCTCCTTGAGAAGAACTAGGCTAAAGTCGATTTTCTAAGTATGCATGAGGCTCTCTACTTAGTCGACTTATGGCTTCCTTTTTATAGGGTTTGAGGACTTTGATAATTATATTTAGGGAATCCCTAAAATATATAATTATCAAATTATAAAATTATGATATCTCAATATCACATATTTTATGACTTGAATTCCAATTTAAAATATTACCATAATATTTAAATTGGATTCAAAATGCAATCTTGGAGAATCAAATTGGAAGATCAAATCTTCCAAGATCTTCCAAGCCCATGCGTCATCCCCATGCCAACTTTTTGTTGGAATTTAATAAATTAAAATAACTAACCTAACTCTTAGGAAGTTATAACTAATTTGTTATTTTTCCAACAATATTGATTTAAAGAATTACCTTAATATCTTTAACTCAATCTTTTTGAATCTTGAATTCTAGTTTATTTGAATTAAAATATTACACTAATATCTTTAATCCAATTTAATCTTAGAATTTCGAATTCCCCTATAATATTGAATTAAAATATTACCTTAATATTTTTAATTCAATCATTTGAAATCTAGATCAAATCTTTTGAATTTCAAATTCAAGCCATGATTTTAATTAATAAAA
>QANZ01001464.1:26949-86941 GCA_003254925.1 Chamaecrista fasciculata | reverse complement strand
GTACAGGAGAGACCAGCTAATGACTGAAACCCATGCAGAACTCTCCGGGTCGGTCCAGCAATTTGTAACTCCTTACATAATTGCACCATGACTCTCGTCCCAGCATCTAGTGCATGCATCTCTATGCACCGAGGTAAGGCTGGTCTTAGTTCATTTCTAGTTCCCACTTGAATGAGCGACCATGGACAGTTTAGATTAATTATCTCATAATTAATCACAGACTGTTATCATAGTAAACATGCTAATAATATGATAACCATTAATTTATCTCTATAAATTAATTGATATGTTCCAAACATATCTATAAGATGATTGGCCCTAGGGCACAATCTCCATCACAGTGAGCATCTCAGCAAACCTAGCCGCACAGCAGAAAGCCAGGCTATCCGACTTCCTGCTCGCCAACGGCGATATCTTTGCATGGTCCGCCTCGGACATGCCCGGCGTAGACCCCAAACTGGTCATGCATTCCCTCGATGTAGATGACCGTCGCGGGGTGTTTCAAAAGAAGCGAGTCTTGGGACTAGAGCGGCAGCTCGCCGCAAAGGAAGAGGTAAACAAGCTCTTGGTGGCCGACTTCATACGGGAAACCAAATATCCCACCTGGTTGTCCAACGTTGTCTTGGTCCCCAAGCACAATGGCAAATGGCGAATGTGCGTGGACTTCACGGACCTGAACAAGGCAACCCCCAAGGATCTCCACCCGCTGCCTAGCATTGACAAGTTAGTGGACAACACCTGCGGGTACGCCACTTTAAGCTTCCTAGACGCCTTTTCAGGCTACAACCAGATCAGAATGAATCCCAAGGACGTCGACAAAACGGCCTTCATCACCGAGCAGGGTATCTACTGCTATAACGTCATGCCTTTCGGCTTGAAGAACGTGGGCACCACATATCAGAGGATGATGGACCTCTTCTTCAAAGACAATGTGGGCAAAAACATCGAAGTCTACGTCAATGACATGGTCGTCAAAACAAAGGCTGGTGGCGACCACCTTGATGACCTGCAGGAAATCTTCCAGATTCTCCGCCACTACAGACTACGCCTCAACCTGGCCAAGTGCGCTTTCGGGGTCGCCGGGGGCAAGTTCCTAGGCTTCATGATCTCCCAGCGCGGGATAGAGGCCAATCCGGATCAATGTCAAGCCATCCTCGACATGACATCACCAAAAACCCTGTAGGAGGTACAACGCCTCAATGGGCACATAGCCGCGCTCCATCGCTTCCTAGAAAGGTCTGGCGACCGATGCTTACCCTTCTTGAAATCATTAACGCTCCAATGAAGAGCTCGAAAGTAGGAGGGACGCCTCCATATGCTTTCTTTCAGGCGCTCCGCGCGCCCATGAGCCCGAGAAGTTGCTCATACGTCATGCTGGACCACTACCTCATGACTGGCTAGCCCCCCAGTCCGATCGCCAACAAAGTTGGGCGGACACACATACATACATACTTGCGCAAATAAAATAAATATCTCAAGCAGATAAAACAACGATCACATGTATTCAACACATTTATCAAAATATGGGCCTTATGGCCCAGCAAATTCTCAGGCCGCACGACCATAGCATTCATCAACATTAGACGGGCACACACGCCCTCAAATATCCAATAAAGGGCACACACGCCCTGTACAAATTCAAAAGAAAAAAGGGGGAAAACACACCCCCAACAAAAAATTTTTACAACAGGATGACTCAGTCATCCGAAATCAGAGTAGTATTGGCTGCCTCCGGGACATGCTCGCCACTGCCTTCACCTCCCACGCTGTCCTCAGCCACGGTCGGATTCTCAACGTCCGCCTGATTACCTGCGGTACTCAGCATGTCCGCCGGGGGCACGTATCCCTCATCTCCTGGCCTGAGCCGCGATCGCCCCTCTGCCACCTCATAGGCATGGATGGTCCAGTCGGCAGGCTTGTCGGGCATCGGGGTGTGAGGCTCGTCATCGTCAGCGCGCACCTGGATCTCATAACAGCCCTGCCCGTCCCGCAGCACCTCATGGGTATAGTCGATTCCCGCCTCATTCAGCCCGGGGTTCAGCAAACTTAGCTGCTTCCGGCAGTTTTCAAAGTCGCGGGCAGACGCGTTCACATAATACCAGTACCAGTGCGACCGCTCGTCTCGGCACGCCAGATACTTCCTCTGGGCCTCCCCCGCCTTGTGAGCCTCAAGCTCTTCTCGAGCAGCCGTCGCATCGCCCCGCTGCATCGTCGCCTCCTGCACCGCCGCGGCCGCCTCTTGTTCTGCCTTCTTCCTTCTCTCTCTCTCCCTCTTCTTCTCTTCCTCCAGCTTCTTCACCAGCGCCCTCTGAGCTTGGGCATCCTCCAGGGCCTTGTCCCTAACAGCTTCTAGTGCTTTCCTCTCCTCAGCACCCTCGGCCGCCCTTGCCTCTGCCCTCAGATTGGCAACCTCCCTCGTGAGATTGTGCGTTACAGTCTGGGAGGCATGGGCGGCCGCAGCAGCTACGATGCTATGAAATCGGGCCAAACCACAGGTACATTTTTTGTATTTTATCCTTGAATATATATAAAAACATCTTTATTATATTATTTATAGCAGAGACGTACAAGATATGTGAGAATAATTTTTTGAGTGATTAACTATGATGGAGAATAAATATAAAAGAAAACTTTTTGTATGATGAATATATATATAATAGAAGAAAGAGAATATCAAAAAAAAATTGTATGAATAATAATAGAAGAAAGAGAAATAAATGAAATTTATAATTAAAAAATATTGCAAAAATTTAAAATTTTTATTTAAACTATTTTAATGCACAAAATTCCTCTTTATCTTATTTATTGAATAAGAAAATTAACTTCTAAAAATATGTGAAAAATATGAACTTTTAATTTTTTTGGTTTCATAACTATTTTAAGTCTGATTTTAACCTCATTTGTTGATAGTCAGTCCTAATTGAGCAAGGAAAAAAGACTTGTCAAAAGTAACACGTGATTCTAAATTCATCGCAATCAGATATGAAGTAAGAGAAAAATGACCAATTTTACTTGTTTGACTGTGAAATAAGCAACTCACTCCAACTAAACAAAGGAAGGATTCGTCAAACATAATATATAGCTCAGGACTCATCCAGTTCAAACTTAAAACAAAATAAATATAGTCATATTCAACCGTTGAGACTAAGGAGTAAAACTTTAAAAAAAAATTGTAAGACCGGAATTGTAAAATAATAATAAAAAAAATAAAAGACTGAATTGCAATCTATTACAAAAATAAGGAACCAAATTGCACTTTAGCCTGACGTATAAAAGATAATTAAATTATTTTTTTTGGCCGAAAAAGATAATTAAATTATTTAGTAGCGAGTGAAAGAAAAAGATACATATCTAAAAAGAATTCATGTATATTCGTTTTTCGGACATGTGATAATTAGTCACTTAAATCATATATTGAAATATATTTTTTAAATAGTATACTAAAATTTGCACCACTTGTAATAAAATAATAAAAAAGTTATTAAAAGATTGAATAAATTTTCAATAGTTTAAAATAGAATAAGAATTTCAATTTTATTTTTAAAAATAATTATAAACTTTTTATATTTCTAAAATTTAAATTAGTATTAATGGACACGCAAAGTTTTGTATATACATATGGTGGTGGTGGAATAGGTAAATAAAATAAAGGATAAATTATACTTTAGTATTCTGTTTTATCGACTGATTTCATTTTTGATCTTGTTTTTTAAAAATTGACATTTTGGTATCGTGATCTTTGCACCATTAATATTTTGGTACCATGTTCTTTCAAAAGTGATATTTTGGTACCCTATTCTTTGCACCGTTAGCATTTTGGTACCCTGTTTTATGGACCGATTTCACTTTGGTACCTTAAACTTTCACAATTTTTTACTCTATTCTATCTTTTATAGGGTATCAAAGTGTTAATGATCCAAAGAACAGGGTACCAAAATATTAACAGTGCAAAGAACAGAGTACCAAAGTGTCACTTTTGAAAGAATAGAATACCAAAGTAAAATCGATTCATAGATCATGGTACCAAATGTAATTTATCCTAAAATAAAAGTAGAGAGATGTGCTTTTTTATCCGCTAATTAACCTCACAAACCATATTAATAAATTAATAAATAAATAAATACAATAATAAATTAAAGAAGGTAAGATGCTATGCACGAGGTATCCTATTAATCCAAATATATATGCATAGCTGGGACACCTTGGGAAATATCTCACATATGCTACACACTACTTGGTGGTTAAGAAATGACAAGCATACTTGGCATATTAACAGAAATCCATAGAAAAAATCTATTTAAATGCAATGATTACTCTATCTTCATCTTATATATAAGTTCAAAATCTATTTAAGTGCAATGATTACTCTTCATTTCAAGTTTTTAACAAAAAGAGACAAAGCTGCGTAGTGTGGACCGTAGAAATCATATAAAAAAAAAAGGCCAAAGTCCTATTTTGGTCCTCCAGTTATACTCAGTGTTCTAAATTGGTCCCCAGTTATTTTTCGTTCCATATTGGTCCCCCAGTTATACAAAACTTGGCAAAGTTGGTCCCTCTAACAGTTTCCATCCATTTTTCCGTTAAAAAAAAAAAGATAAAATTAATTTTTAACTCCTAAAAGTTTAAATTGTTTGCATTAAGGTCATTTTTCTCTATAATAGTACCAAAATGTAAGATAGAACAAACAACTTGGGGATTTTAGTTTATTTCCCACAAAAAAAAATCTCTCTCTCATATACAATTCCAAATGCAAAAACCAGTTCAGAGTTCAGACTCTTCACCTTCTTCTCCGCTCAAATTCCACCACCATCCATGGACACGACCTCATCACTTCTCAGTTACTCCATCTCCGACCACCTCCTCCTTACCCCTCAATCTATTTCCTGACGAATGTGGCCCCTGTTCTTGGGTGTTCATCGCCGACTCCGCTATTAATCTCGCCATTTGTGTGTAACCCATGGAGGGACTTACTAACTCATGTACACCATTTGTGTCTCCATCGCCGGCGCCGGGTTACCATTGAAGCTACTTCCTAAGAAATACAGGCTCCATTTATGCAAGAATGTTGCCGGCGCTTGAGGTAATCTGATTCCTGAGAAATTCGGGCCGATACCCATTGTTCTAGGGAACCAAAATGCATCATATTAACCACAACCTTTAACATTAAATCCGAATACCCATTTGGATTCAGGTCTCAAAAACCGCAGCTTTGAGCTTTTGGATTTCAGATTAGAGAGAGAGAGAGAGGGGGGTTTTTTTTTGTGTGAAATAAATTAATATCCCCAGTTACTTCTTCTTTCTTACATTTTGGTTCTATTATAGAGAAAAAGGTCCTTAATGCAAAAAATTTAAACTTTTAGGAGTTAAAAATCAATTTTGTCTTTTTTTTAACAGAAAAATGAATGGAAACTGTTAGAGGGACCAACTTTGTCAAATTTTGCATAACTGAGGGACCAATTTGGAGCACTGAACATAACTAGGAGATCAAAATAGGACTTTGCCATAAAAAAAATTAACACATTTTTCTTTACAAGTTTACTTTTATACATTAGGAGTGTGATAGCTTATGCAGTTATGCTTTATATGTATCTTTTATTATTGGATTTATCTTGTATTTAAATTTATCTCAATGTCAAAAATATTATACATAGAGATATGATGCTATATAAGAGAGATCTTAAGACCATGAATATATGATATTGTGAAGGCTACGCGACCTTAATGATGATATTTCACTTGGATTTAATTAGAGAACATATGTCCTAAGATATATAGGACTGATCACTAGTGATAAAATTCAGTGTGTTAGTCAAAAACTCAAAATATTATTTATGGGAGATAAATTAGAATTTTAAAGAAATTGAAATTTTAAATTAGCTTCATCAACAGTTAAATTGGTTTTTATTAAACCTGATTATTAAAGAGAATGAAACGGTAATAACAAAGAAATATTACTATTTATAATGGTTAAAGTTTAATTATCTTTTAGTCTCTCATTCAATCTACTAATCAAAACATTTAGGGTCCGTTTTGTACCATTTGGGTAAGTAAAGGAAAGGGTTTTACAAGGGAAAAATTGTGAGGGAAAGAAAAAGTACATAGTAGAGGGAATGTAAAGTAGGTAAAGATTGAAAGTGTTTGGTATAAAAAGGTATGAGAGGGAAAGTAAAATAGATATAAAAAGAAAATGACAAAAATGTCTTTCCCACAACCACCACAAGACCGCCGGTGCCGCCATCGTCCACGGTGGCCGGCGGCGCCGGCCACCGCCATCGCCGCCGCCGGCCAGGGGAAGAAGATGGGATGAGAGTGAGAGGGGCAAATTAGGAATTCTACCATAATTCCTTAGGTAGACTTGAATTACATCAGAAATGTGAAGTAAAGAAAAATGGTCTATGTAATGTAAATGCCTTTACATTGTAATCCACTTTACATAGCTCAAATTGTCATACCAAACACCTAAAAGTATTAGAATCTGTGTCTTTACTTTACATACCCTTTTTCCCTCCAACCAAACGGACCCTTAGTGGTATTTTTATATAAAAAGATAAGAGTACAAATGAATCACCCTAATACTATAGATTATAACACACGATTTTAGAGACTCCTAGTACAAAGTACAATATATCCAATATGAATAAAATCCTAGAAGCTAAATAAAAGCTTTAGAACCTACAAAATATCAATCATAGAGGGTCATCACAATGATTTTACATAGGTATTTCACAATGAGTTTTATAGAAAAACGAATACAAGATAACAGAATAAGTATAAGGAGTCCCACTAAGAGATAAAGTCACCAAGACTTTTAGCACAACTAAGAGAACAAAAAGATGAGGGCTTTTTTGGCCCAAAAAAAAAGATGAGAGCTTTGAAAACACAAATCAAAAAAGAGTTTCAAATAATCAATTCCTTTGATTTAATTGCATTTGAGTTTAAAAAAAAAAATATAATCATATTTAAAAGTATGAAACATTAATCATCAAAACAAAATGAAAAAAACATTAGGGATTAAAAAAAAACTTTAAATAAATATTAGGGACTAAAATAAATTTTTACCTTATATTAATTATGGTGTCCGTGGCTTCGTGCTATAGTGCTACACTCAATGTAGAAAAAACCGGACTGGATCGGCCGGTTCAACCGGCGAATCGGACAGTAGGCCGGTCCGGAAAAAATAAAATACCGGCCTGCAGTTGACCCGGTGGTGAATCGGGTCAAACCGCTCGAACCGGTGACCGGTTTATTTGAAAAAATTAAAAAAGAAAAAGGAAAAAATTAAATATTTGACACTTATTATATGTGATGGACATATGGTTATGTTGAATTTTTACTTTAAATTTAAATTATTGTAATATATCAATATGTATTTGATGAATATGTATATTTGAAAATGTATTTTTTAAGTAAACCGGCTCAACTGGTTGAACCAGTGACCCGAGCCTCTCACCGGGTCAATGACCGGTCCGGTTTTTTACACTATGGCTACACTATTATAATTCTCGTGAAGGTGAAGCAGGAATAAACGACAACTTATTCGATAAATGCTAAATCCATGTTGAAATGACAACGTCTTTCAATCTCGTCCTCTCCTTCAACCTCATTGCAATCTGAAATTTGATCTTTTGTGGTTTTGCCCACAAATCAGAGAAACGAGACTGAAGCAAACTTTGAAAAATAATTAAATAATGGAGTACTATTTTTTTTTTTGTCAAACTATACTTTTGGTCTTATATTTTTTTGGTTAAGTTCAGAATTAGTCTCATACATTTTTTTATTGTAGATTTGTTCTCATATCTTTATAAAAAGTTTCACTGTTAATCCCACAATATAAAACTTTTTGTAAAGATATAAGGTCAATTCTATAATATGACCAAAAAATATAAGATCAGTTCTGCAATTTGAAAAAAAAAAATTAGAATCTAGGAAGTATTGACACTTCATTCTGAGGGCGTGTCGCCGTATTAGACACGTGTCCGTATCCGACACCCGTACGACACCCACACGTCAAATATTCATAAGTTTCAGAATATAAATTTTTTTTTTACTTTAACATGATATATATATATAAATATATGTCATATCGTGTCATGTAAATTTAAGAATTTGATGTGTCGGTGTGTCTGTGTCGTGTCTCGTGTCCGTGTCAGTATCCATGCTTCATAGTATGGATCAAAAGTGTAACAAAAAAAATACAAAATTAAATTAAGAAATGAGCAAAATATATGAAACCAAAAGTACATTTTAACTTTTTTTTTTCTATCTCTCCAAGTCTCCATGTTTCACACACTTTACAATTTTTTTCACTTTAAAAAATTCAATTCCATCCAATTTTTATGAGATGTTTACAAGTTTCATTTACCTAAAGTATCCCTTTTTGATTTCTCTCTTCCATCATCACCCTCTTCCAATAGATCAAATTTCCACTAAAACTTTGACTCTAATAACCCAGGTTTTGCTCCACTTTTATCTTCCTCAACCATTTTCCCAATTTTTCAAATAAATATGAAAATCTTTTAAAATTTTATCACGTGTTGAGCTCCACTTCTTTCATCCTCATCTTTTTTCCCAATCTTTAAAAATAAATATGAAATCTTTTAAAATTCCATCTCCAATATTTGGCTTCCGGTTCAGTGCTTCATCTTCCTCCCACTTCTCCATGTTTGTTCCTTCACTTCCTTAACCCATATCCTCACTCATCCCTCAATCTTCTTTCCCATGTTTCAACTACCTTCTTCAACATTATAATTGCTTTGTATCTTTTGAATTTATTAAACAAGACTAAGTAGGGGTATTTCTTTTTGATCAATTAAGGCATCTAAATCATATGTCTATATATTTCAAGTATGATTTGATTCTTGAATCTAGACTTCTTTCTTCCAAAAGTTGGTATTGGATGATATTAAAGAAGTTTAATATAAGTTTTCTGTTTTATTCCTCACTAAATTAGTTCTTCCCAATTGTTTGACCACTAAAAATGAGTTTTATGAAAGAGTGATTTGCTCTAAGATGTTTCTAAAGGGCATATTTGCACTAAGTTGAGTTTAATGAAATGAGTCAAGCTTCCTTTTATCGTACTGTTTCATCTAAAATGTAGTAAATTCTATTTTTGCAGCATGCACCTAAGACATGCATTCAAGCTTCATTCTTCATACTTCTGCATCTTAAAGTGTAAATTGTTTTGTTAACACCTAGCATTCAAGGTTTTTTTTTTTTCCATTCTTTTATCATGGTTTGGTGTCTCAAATTGGTGTTATGTTTTCATGTTTGTTTATTGTTCAAAATTTTCCAGCAACACCTTAATCATGCATTCAAGCTTCTTCCCTCATTAATCATGTTTAGGTGTCTCACAATGGTGTTTTTTTTTTTTTGCAGTGTTCTTGCCATGTTTGGGATGGTTTTAATGCATGTTTCCATTCTCATTTAAACACTTTTAGGGTGCGTTTGGTACGTTGTTACCTCAGATGTCGTAGTATCTCAGATGTCGTAGTATGTGATACCATAGTATAAGATACCTAATATTTATAATATCAATGTTTGGTATAACAATAGTAGATGTCAGAGGACAGAGATATAAGATGCATATGGTTGATACTCTCTTGTGAACAACATTAATCTTTTTTAAATTTTCATATTTACCCTTATTAACATCTTAAAAACATATATTAATATTTTCAAAATAAATATATAATACTGATATATAATTAAATTATAATAATATATTAAAAAGTAATTTTAATATAAAAATTGTCTAGATAAATATCATCAACAATTGTCTAAATAAAATGTTATAAAAAAAGTCGAAATAAATAACAAAAAATAAAAATAAAAATTAGACTTATAACTAAATTATTAACAATTGAAATAATTCGATAAATGAGTCATATATATATATATTGATAGAATAATTCATATATTTTGGTTATTCATTAACAAATTAGTTGACTAGTTATAAATTTAGGAACCAAATATATAGTAAGTTTTATTAAAAAAACAAATAATCCAAAAAAGGTAAAATTGGAACTTTGATTGAAAAATGCCTTTGCAAACCCTGTCATCTGAGATGACATAGTTTTTGTGTCGACATCAGATCATACCCTTTTTACTGTCATCTGATGACAAGGTGTTATCTTGGATGTCGACGTATGACGACATCATAGCGTTACCAAACGCCAGACATCCAAGATACCATAGTATATAAGATGGCGGGTATGAGATCACAGCTTACCAAACGCAACTTTAGCTTTCATAGTTCTTATAAACCAGAAAAATTAAAAGATTCTAAGAGAAAAAGTCTTTGTGGTTACGTATCGAGGTTTTTGGCATGTCTTTTGTTATGTTATTGATGTCATGAGTCTTGATTATTTGTGGGTCATAACTCATACGTGTTGGACCCAAAAACTCTGACACCACTTAAGGGAAGAGGAAAGAGAAAATCATACAAGAAATTTAATCTGGTTCAGTGTCTCAAGACCTACTCCACGGTCATATCAAAACAACTCCACTATTTGTATTTTATGCACGGACAAAATTACAAACCCTCCTCAGTACAATTTTTGATTGGAGAAAATTGTAAATCTTCTCTCACTATAATTTTTGGATGAAAAAAAATATAAACTCTCTCACACTAGGATATGGAAGCCCCCTCCGCATTTTTTATGGAACTTTACCACCCTCTTAGAATTATGTCTCTCTCACTAGGATATGGGAGCCCCCTTCCCATTTCTGGTAGGGGTGTTCATCGGTCGGGTTCGGGTGGGTGAGCGGATTGATATAATAAGTAGTGAGTTGAGTTTTTGTAACCCGAACCCGCCCGTCAACCCACATAACCCGATGAGTTCGGGTTGGTTCGGGTTATGGGCGGGTTAAATATTTTTTAAAAAATTAAAGAAAAATGCAAATTTTATTATGAAAAATACAGTAAAAATCGTATATTTAATCCCTCTTACACTCTTTGTGTAATCATATACTGATATTTATAATATATAAATAAAAAAAATTCAATCAAACTTAAATTCACATGCATCTTCTTTTTATTTGACCAGAGTGCAGAAGAAATTTTATAAAATAAGCAATAGAAAATCAGATCCAAATAATATCATAAATTATAATCCAGATCTAGTCTTCCACACTCCATAGTTCATCATTAGCGATCGGCGCCGAGCTCGTTTGCAGCAACCATAGTCTTCGCCGTCGCCGTCAACTTGCTACTTCGGCGTCGGCGTCAAGGTACTACTCTAAACATGGTGAGTTGAGCTCGTGAGAGTGAGACATTGAGACTATTTGTGAGAATGTCAGTGTGTGAGTATGTGAGAGTGTGAGTATTAGAGATGAATATGGCAGATTTTTAGAGTGGCTGAGAGAGGAAGATGGTAGCTTTTGTGAATGTGGGGTGAAGCATATGTGAGAGATGTAGGTTAGAGCCAAAAGTGAGAGAGAGTTTGAGTTTTTCAAAGCCTAATAGTCTAGTGACTTGTGAGAAAGATGACAGGATTGACAGCTTTGAGATTTGAGAAACTTACTCCGGAAGATTCACAAATATCAACACAATTTTTTCCTTTTTTTTTGTTATAATCGGGTCAGGTCGAGTTTAGTCGGGTTCAAACGGGTCAATCCGATAACCCGACCAGACCGACATTTTTTGAAAAATGGAAACCGAATGCACCCGAATGTCAAACCCGAATCGACCGAACCCGACTTTTACAGTCGGGTTCGGTCGAGTTGAGTCGGGTTGACCCATTTTTGCACACCCCTAATTTCTAGGACTTTACCACCCTCTCTCTGAAGTAGGATATGGAAGCTCCCTCTCTATTTATTGAACTTTACCACCCTTTCAATCACAACTACATCTCTTCTTCTCAATTTTTTTTTATATATATATTTTCAAATATGGGTCCCACACTCACATATGGGATATGGAGGAAAAACCTAACAAATCCTCCCTTCATCCATAATCTCACATGGCTACATTCTATCAAAAAATTGACTTCTCATCATTCTCAATTTTTCTGATCTCCTCTTTTCTTAGAGAATACTCTAGTTCTCCCTCAAATTGTCTGTGCGGTATCTTCTCGTCAACAACACAATATCTCCACATCATCACTTATGCGTCTCCATGTCATCGCCTTTGCGTCTCCACATCATCTCCCTTGGTGTCTTCACATCATCGCCCTCGGTGTCTCATCGTTATCACCTCCCAGCGTCTAGACCTGATCATGGGCCTCAAAGCCCGCCAGGCCCGAGTAGTCCGGCAAAAAATGCAATATGAGCCCGAAAATAAAAGCCTGAACAAAAAAGGGCCAGTGTGTAAAGAGCCTGGATATTATACGGGTTGGGCCGGGCTCGGGCTCCTTTTCAAGCCCGAGCCCGAATAATATGTAAAGATTTTATAATTTTAAGTATAATATATTATAAAATATATATCTATATTATTATATTGCAAAGTAAAATTGTTAATAATATATATTANCCCATATGTTTTGAAAACCTCCCACCGTTAGTCCTCTGTCTATTTTAAATTACAATTTAGTCCTGAAAACTTCAAGTCCCTTTCACTTTAGTCCCTAACTATCAAAAAGAAAGTGAAAGAGCATCCCTAAAGATTCTCAAACCTTACATCTCGGTCCCTAATCCATGAATTCTTCATGAAATTGAAGAGAAATGCAAAAAAAAAAAACACAANTTATATATAATATAATTATTAATTAAACTATATATGAGAGTTAAAAAAAAAATTAAAATTGGATATGAGTGGAAAGTAACTAAAAACACTTCATACAAATAACAGAGGACCAAAACTGAAAACGCAGAAAATTTAAAACCCACTGGAAAACGTACGGAAATCGCTGAGAAACCCAAAAACTCATCCAAAAACCCCAATTCTCACTGAAATCTCACTCAAATAATCGTCCTCAAATGCTTTAGGAAAGAACTTTCAAAAATGCAAACTTTTGAGGAGGGAGGTGATAGAAGATTCCCTTACATTTGGTGATTCCGAGAGAGAAGTTCTGAAATCCCTTACATTTCTTCTATCACCTCCCTCCTCAAAAGTTTGGATTTTCGAAAATTCTTTTTTAAAGCATTTGAGGACGATTATTTGAGTGAGATTTCAGTGAGAATTGAGGTTTTTGGATGAGTTCTTGAGCTTCTCGGCGATTTCAATACGTTTTCCGACGAGTTTGGGACATTTTCCGGTGAGTTTTAAATTTTTTGCGTTTTCAGTTTTGGTCCCTCTATCATTTGCTTTAATTTGTGTTGTTTTTGCATTTCTATTCCATTTCATGAAGAATTCATGGATTAGAGACCAAGATATAAGGTCTGAGAATCTTCAGGGATGCTCTTTCACTTTCATTTTGATAGTCAGAGACTAAAGTGGAAGGGACTTGAAGTTTTCAAGACTAAAATGTAATTTAAAATAGATAGAGGACTAACGGTGGGAGGTTTTCAAAACATATGAGGCCAAAACTGAGATAAAAAAGATATAGGACTGCTTTGGGACCTAGAGGAAAGATACATGACCAAATTCGAGACAAAAAAAGTTATAGGACTGATTTGGGAACTGGAGCAATGTTACAGGACCAAATTCGCACTTTGACCTTTTTTTTTTATTATTTTATATAGATTATTAGGCTAGTTTAAGGGCGAAGGTGTTTAGTTTAGAATTTTTAGAAATTATAAAACTTGATAGTTTAGAATTTTAATTGTTATATTTGAAATCTCCATATTTCATTGAGCTTGTGGTAAAAATTTGAGAGCAAATAAATTTTAAAATTTTATCTGAATTTTTCTCTAGACCTGAATAATGACACTTTCGAGTAAGAACCGAAAGATATTAAACATAAAATTTTAAAAATAAATTACATATACGTAATCTACTCAACACAATGAAGCTAACGATCTAGATTTTGTTAAGAAACTCTATTTCCAATATTTTAAGTTTTAGGGACTGTTTTGAAAACACTCCAATGATTTTAGGCATTTCCATAAATTACAGTTCTTGAGTCACTGTAAATTAATAGCATATTTGCTCCCCAAACTTCCTAAAATTTCAGAATGACCCCACCAGCAATTAAAAACCCCAACCCGACTCTCTCTTCCCCATTTGACTCCCTCTCCCTTCGTCCTCCACCACCATAGTCGTGTTCCGCCACCGTCTACGTCCGTCGACGTTCGGCCACGGTCAGAAGCTGCCGGCGAGTATCGCAAAGTAAGTCCTAGTCTTTCTCTTAAACAAATATGATTCAGCTTATGCTATCCACGCTTCTTACCTATGGATAAGATAACGATTTGGCTTCTCATTCTTTGCTGCTTTCTTACTTAGATTATATATATATATATATATATATGAATTTATCCAGCCTTGTATGATATTACTCATCGGGTCAGTCTGCTTTAACGACGGGACAACAAAGAAAGGACATTTCACCGTGAGCCACCACCGCTGTCTTCTTCCTTTTCTTTCTTGGTACACTTTCTCTTCCATTTCTTCAAATTTGTTCCTATTTTCGAATTTATGGGAATCTCTGATGTTTACTTCGATTCTTTAGTGTTTTATTGTTGATTTGAGCATTCCTAATGTTTGGTTTATGGTTTAAGTCTTAACACTATCTACACGAATTTTGGACCCGAGAGGGTTTGAATTGGGGGGTTTTGGCAAAATCTTTGGGTTTTCTTGAAATTGATGGTTTGAATGAGTTCAATGGATGATTCTAATGAGTTCTAATGCACTGGTTTGAATTTATGATGGGTACTCTAAAATTTGGTGATTTTAGATAAATTTTGAAGTTGCATTTTGGTCCCTATGGGTGATTTTGATAGTTTTGATGAACTAGATGGAATCCTTTGAGATTATGGAGAGTTTTGAAATCATAATCTTGAATTTAAAATATGGTAATTATATGTGCGATGATAGAAATTGTCAAGTTTGTGGTATTGGCCAATTTTATTGGATTTGAAACTTGCTGGTGAATTATTTTTAGAACTTATGGAGGTTTACAATGTTGTTAAAGCTCCCAAATTGATACCCAAGCCTCTTGTTGAACCCTTGGCTAAGATGCTAGGATTTTAGGTCGGTGTAGGAAATGGTAGGATAAGCGCTTGATTAGTGGGTCCATATGTGATTCGTTTGCTAACTTGTTTAAGTGTGAATTTGTGGTATATTAGAACTTTGGGTCATTGGAATGGTTTCTTGAATAGTGGTGTTGGTCATGTTATCAAGAGTATGTTAATGCTTCCAGATGTCTTGCACCGATTGACAATAGGAACGAAAGAAGCTATGGAATCTACTTGATCGGCTAAGGTGAGTGGCTTTCTTATCCTGGCTCGTGGAGGGTTTGTGATGTTGCTAAAGAAATTAATTCTATTGTTAGTGCTTGTTGAAATTATGGTTGTTAATACCTATTTAAAATTGTATATTTCTATTATTTTTTTTGCTTGATCCTAAGCCTCTGAAAATGTAATGTTCTTACATAAAATGTGTATTTTGGATACGAATATGCTCTCTTGTATAATGTTGGCTGTTATAATAAATGAGACTCGTTACATAAACAAGGACCAAAACACGTTGTAGCCTTGCATTTCCTTTCCCATATGTTTGCCCTAGTTTGTGCGATTTGTCCCCATTGTTTGCATAGCAACAATGCTTCAGAGGGAGGGATGAAGTTCTTTAGTATTATATGCTTGAACAGACATTGGTTAAATTGTTCAATTAACGTTATTGTTTTTAGTAATGACTTTTGATATGAGGGATGGGGTGCTGCTATTATTTTTCTGAAAATTCCAGTTTGATTTGCTACACGTTTGATATTTTTGTTTGCTGATTAAGAATGATATGTTTGGTTTCATTAATCCAATATTTGGGCATCTTTGTTTTTCCTCTTAAGGTTTGTTAACCTATTCGTACATTGCCTTCATTTTTTAGAATAATAATTGTTTAAGGTTGTGAGTTTTTGTCAGTCATCATGTGATCCCTTTTTATAATTGTTATAGGTTATGTTGCATCTAGTTTCTTGTTTTTCTTTCCTTCTTTCATCTGGTTACCCAGTCTAGCAATAATATATATATATATATAATAATAATAATAATAATATAATAAGTGAGTATGAGTGAGCCTCAGGCATGGTCTCAAGTTATTTCTCGTGCATGTTATAAGCATTTATGCTGTCACAAGTGCATATTCTGCTGATATCATTTTAGGCATATTTTAAAGTCCTTCGTGCATTCTCATGTTGCTTTTGCTGTCAAAACATGCATTCTGATTTAGCTATGTGTTGGACATGTATTCAAGCCACTTCCCATGCATTCTACTGTTGCTTTGCTGTCCAAATATCTCAACCTGATTTGGCTACGTTTTGTACCTACCTTCCAGCTTTTCCTTGTGCTTTTCAATGTCATTTTGTTGTTTGAATTCCCCAACCTGGTCTAGTCATATATTGGACCCATTTTCAAGTCTCTTTTCATGCATTTCGCTTTGTATCTTTACTGTCCAAAGTATTCATTCTGTTATGGTAGCGTTTTGAGCATGTTTCTAGCATTTGTATATGCTCTTAGATGTTATTCCATCCTCTCTAAGTGTTTGTTAGCATTTTCTGTTTTGGTAACCTTCTATGATTGTTTAGAGTCATTTTTCATGCATTCACTTGTCATTTTGCTGCCAAGAAAAAATCTCAATCTGGTTTGACCGATGTTTTGGGCATCATTTCAAGTCTTTCCTATTGTGTTATCATGTGCTTTTACTGTCCAAGAGCCCCAATATGGTTCAGTTACATCTTAAGTGTGTTGTCAAGTGTTTGTTCATGTATGGACTGATTTTATTCATACCTATGCTCACTTGTACGTTTATTTCAATACATTTTAGATGATTTAATTGTCAAAATTTCTTGTCAAAGTGTGCTGACCATAGAAGTGTGCATTGCATCATTGTATCTGTGTCTTTCATTTATAACCTTCATTCTTGTTTAAGGCTAAGAGTTTGGATTTGTTATCCTATTTCTAGGTTTTGTTCGTTGGGGTTCATTTTAGCCCCTTGGATACATTCATGTGTAGTTTATAAAAAATAGTGATGTGATGACTTTGAACCCATCCTATCTTGTCATGAATTGATGATTTCGGTGTTGGATGTGGCTTTTCATGGTTGTCTTTGGTTCCTCTTTGTCTTTTATTTTGTCTTAAAGTGTCTAGGTATGTCCAAGTTTTGGTTTAAATGATCCCTTATTTTAACTCTTTTTCTCACTAGTATAAATTCTTGGGTTCTCAAAGAAAGGGGATGCGAAATGTTTCTAATGAATGACTTTGAGTCTCTTTTAATTGGGACGTGGTGGGATGTGAGTGCTTGTTTGGTGGAGGTTCTGATGTGGCTTTGATCATTCTCCAAGGAAATTCTTGATGATAATTGGGCATTTTGTTGTGGGTCCTTGAGCTAAGTATGCAAAGTTGTATCGATTGTTTCTTTACTGGCATGCTTATTTAAAATTTGCAAACTAGCTTGGTAACTTTTGCACTGCATAATCTCTCTGCTCTTGCTTCATTTTATTTTACTGCTTCTTGAATCACTTCCAAGTTTTAACTATATATATGTATATCAATAAACAAAGATGTTAGGTATATTTTATTGCTATTTAATTATTTTATTTTTGTACCGCAGGGACCTTTTTGATTAAGTAGTTTTGGCCATTTGATTCGCTCTCGCGTTTGCACGATGGTGTTTCTTATTGCCTTTTCCTTCTTTATTCTGCAATGCTTAATATATATAAATATATATGGAATTACCTATGGAAAAAACTTATATCAAGTTTCTTATATCCTTGCTGTCAAGTTCCTCCAATCACAAGTTTTAATTACATTATCTCTCTTCAAAGATTGGTCATGCAAAAAGTGGTGTTTAATATTCTCTCTCTATCATGATTGGTCATGTATAGAATTTACCACGTGTCAAATGTCGATTGGAGAACTTGATCGCAAGAATATAAGGAACTTGATATAGGTTTTGCCCATTACACATAGTCTATATTTTGTGTGTATATTGTCATTCTTTTATTCAATGTTTCATGCTAGTAAAAGAAGCCTCGATTAGGGATTGAATGCAGTACACGTATTGGCATGTAAGGAATTCCAAAAATGCAAAATTCAATAGTTTAGACGTTAGAAATCATCAAATTACTATTATTATTGTTGTTGTTGTTCTTACTATTACCATTATTGTTATTATCATTATGTTTTAGGGCTCAGTTGATTGATAAACGACTGTATGTGCATCTCAAAGGGAAAAATAAAAGGATTTTTAAGAATGAAATGTAGAATAGAGGAGAATGAAATTTTCTTTCTTTCTGTGTATTTGTGGCAATTATAACTCTTTTTTTAAAAAAATCTTCTAAATTTTTACTCTCTAATGATTTTTTTCAAGTTACCTTTTAAAATATCTTTATTTATGCACTCTATTTATTTAAGTCTCCATTTTAACTCAATGCTAAATCCATGTTGAAATGACAGCGTCTTACAATCTCGTCCTCTCCTTCAATTTCATTGCATTCTGAAATTTGATCTTTTGCAGTTTTGCCCACAAAGAAGAGAAACGAGACTGAAGCAAACATTGAAGAATAGAATTGTCGATTGACTGATGGACCTGGATTCTCACTCTGATATCTCTTCTTCTATCGTACCCAGAATCTTCAAATGAGAGGTTTAGCCATATTCTCTCTCTTTCCTTTCGTCAAACTCGAAAACCACCTTCAATGACGCAAGTCTCTGTCCCACTCCGAACCCCAACTTGGTTTTCAAGACGAAGGCTCCTCGAAGAGAAGCTCTCTGATCTCCACAAATCCACAAGCCTCAACCACGTAAAGCAAATCCACGCCCAAATCCTCAAATCTGACCTCCACCAAGACCTCTATGTCGCACCCAAACTCATCTTAGCTTTCTCTCTCTGCCGCCAGATGGTCTCAGCCGTCAACGTCTTCAATCAAATTCCAGAACCCAATGTTCACATGTATAACGTTTTAATCCGAGCTCACGCTCAAAACTCCCAGCCCTCACAGGCTCTCGCAACTTTCTTTGAAATGCAAAGAAATGGGGTATATCCTGATAATTTCACATTCCCATATCTGTTAAAAGCGTGCTCTGGCCGTTCTTGGTTTCCTGTGATTCAAATGATTCATTCCCACATAGAGAAAACAGGGCTTTATCAAGATATATTTGTGCCCAATGCACTCATTGATTCTTATTCCAAGTGTGGACCCTTTGGCCTTACTGCTGCATTGAACTTATTTATGACTATGAAGGAACGAGATATTGTAACTTGGAACACTATGATTAGTGGGTTGGCAAAATCTGGTAAAATTGAAGAAGCCTGCAAGCTGTTTGATGAAATGCCTGAGAGAGATATGGTTAGTTGGAATACAATATTAGATGGGTATGCAAAGGCAGGAGACATGACCAAAGCATTCAAGTTGTTTGAGGAAATGCCTGAGAGGAATATCATATCTTGGTCCACAATAGTTTGGGGTTACAGTAAGGCTGGCGAAATCGATATGGCGAGAATTTTGTTTGATAAGAGTCCTGTAAAAAATGTGGTCCTTTGGACTACAATAATTTCCGGGTATGCTGAGAAAGGCCTTGTGAAGGAGGCATCCACCCTGTATGATCAGATGGAGCAAGCTAGATTGAAGCCTGATGATGGGACTTTGATAAGTATATTAGCTGCATGTGCAGAATCTGGAATCCTGTGTTTAGGAAAGAAAATCCATGATACCATTTACAGGTCTAGATATCGATGTAGCACAAAAGTGTCAAATGCATTGATTGACATGTATGCAAAATGTGGTTGTCTGGAGTCTGCATTTGTTGTGTTCAATGGAATGGCAAAGAAAGACATTGTATCTTGGAATTCTATGATTCAAGGTTTAGCTGTGCATGGACATGGCAAGAAAGCACTCGAGCTTTTCTCCCGAATGGTACATGAAGGATTTGAGCCTGATAAATATACATTAATTGGCCTTCTTTGTGCTTGCACACATGCAGGTCTTGTTGAGGAAGGCCGAAATTACTTCAATTCAATGGCGGAAACGTATGGGATTATTCCTGAAATTGAGCACTATGGGTGCATGATGGACCTTTTGGGACGTGGAGGGCATCTAAAGGAAGCTTTTGGGCTTCTTCAAAATATGCCAGTGGAACCAAATGCGAAAATTTTGGGAACTCTTCTCGGGGCTTGCCGGATGCACAATGCTGTAGATCTTGCAAGACTTGTATGTGAGAAATTATTCAAGTTAGAGCCATCAGATCCTGGGAATTTATCTCTTTTGTCAAATATTTATGCTCAAGCAGGAGATTGGGGTAGTGTTGCTGATATAAGATTACAAATGAAGAACTCAGGAAGCCAAAAACCATCTGGGGCTAGTTCAATTGAGTTAGATGAAAAGGTGCATGAATTTACAGTTCTAGATCGGTCACATCCTAAATCAGATGATATATATGAGATGATTGACAGATTAGTGCAGGATCTTAAGCTGCTTGGATATGCTCCAAAGGTGTACGAATAGAAATGAAACTTAATTAATGCTTGTGATATATTTCTGGTTTAGCAGGAAAAGGAAGTTGTATATATGGCTGAATTTATACTTACAAATTACAATGAAGCTTACTAGAGTTGACAGTAGTTTTTCCATTTTTCCAGATGTATTCTTGACTCTAATTCAAAATTGAATTTCTTTGTGATCATTCTCAAAATCTTATGCAAGTGAAATTCTAGTATTAGTTGTTACAAAAAGAGGCTTTTCTTTACGTGCTTATAAAAGTGTTACTGATTGGAACTTGTTATATTTGGTCATGATCAAGTGATATTATTACAACTTTTCTTTTCCTATATGTAATTCAAGTATTATCATTACAGGTGCCTTGATCTTTAGTTTTAACTCATGATACGATAGTCCAAAATTCTTGACTGAATTAAAAAATTCAGTTGTGTATAAATCTGCCATTTAATACGGGCTCTCACCATTCCCACTAATACAGTCACAACTTAAGTACAACTTCATTGAACCAGATAATAAATCAAGCAAAAAATAGTTAACATATAGCTCTGTCACGAAAATAAGAATGATCTTGAATATTCAATAATAAATCTTCATATGTAAATCTAGCAATTGTTCTTATTGGGTCAGATTATTCTTTAATAAGCATATAATCAAGAATCTTAACATAGATCATCACTCAAATTATGACAGATTAAGCCATCACCAACCTTAAGTAACTATTATGAAAATTCTCTGATTTTCACAACTTCTGAGGATTGCAAACACATAATTGAGGATTGCAAACAGTAACACATCTGATAGTAGAGAAAGAGTTAGCCCAAACAATAAACCTATTTTTAAGAAATGCTCAAATGAAAAATTTGTAGGGTCGACTTGGCTCAACGATAAACACGCTTGCCGTGGGGTTTAGAGGTCGTAGATTCGAACCAAGCCTCTTTGCAAAAAAAATATGAGTAAGGCTATTAGTATATTCATCAAAAAGTAGGGGTAATAATTGTTACAAATCATCAACATGTTTGAGTATTTCTTAAGGCACCCAAATGAAAAGGATTTTACTATAAAAACATCCATTGTTGTTACACTCTACTAATATGTTTCTTTCTTCGTATCTTATTACAAATTAAAAAGAAAAATAATTTGTATCCTATATAGTAGTCATCTTATGAGTTATGATGGAGAAAGAGTTTGCCCAAACAATGAACCTTTTACAAGCAACACCCAAATGAAAGGGATTTTTCTACAAAAAGATCTATTATTGTTACATTTTACCAACATGTTTCTTTCTATCTTTGTATCTCGTTTCAAAGAAAAAAAAAACTTTGTGCTCCATACCTATTATTCTTGCATTTCACCATGTTTCTTTCTCTCTCTGTATTTCATTTCAAATAAAAAAGAAAAAAATACTTTGTATCTAAGTAGTCATATGAGGATGAAAAGAGTTTGTAAACAATAAACTCTTTGGAAGCAACACCTAAAGGCAAAATTGAAAATAGGATCGGGTTGAATTTTGAAGAGCATTAAAGCTGGGTCTCTCTTGATTTTCCAACAAAAAAGTAAAAAGTATTCTTTTGGTCCACAAACTTTACATTAATTTTCAAATTCATCCTCATTTTTTTTTTTAAATTTCATCATCAATATTTCATATTTTAGTGAATTTTGTCATTTATTCTTATTTTGGCCAAATTCTGATGATATGTAATATGTAATTTGACTTGATAGAAAAAAAAAACTTAAATCCTAAATCAGATTGAAAAATAGAATGAAGTTTCTCTTACTTTAGTCAAATATTAACGATAAGATCTACGCAATTAATGAAATATAATATAAAATTGATAGAGAAAGAAACTCAAATCTTAACTCAGGTAGAAAAACAAAATGAATTCTATGGTTAATTCATCGAAAGAATTTAGTTAAATGATAAAATTGACTAAAATATTAAACATTGATGACGAAATTGATTGAAAAAATAATTGGGGATGAAATTGACAGTTGATGTAAACATTGGGGACTTAAATGATACTTTTGCCAAAAAGAAAAAGGCGTTTTGTCGTGCCTGGTTCAGTAGTACAAATTCAAAAGCGATATTGCTATCCGCAAACAGTGAAACGCGAAAGAAGAAGAAGAAAGAAAGAGAAGTGAAGAACATAAACGTGAAAGAAAGAAAAGAAGCAATTGCGATATCTATTTAGTTGATATATTGAGATGAACACTTCCACAACCCTTGTTCGCATTTCTCTCTCTTCCTTCAAATTCACCATTCCTCCCGCCTTTTCTCTCTCTTCCCTCCTTCCTCACACACATGCTGGTATATTAATATTCCTCTCTTTCTCTCTGTGTTTGTCTGATTCTGGGGTTTCTAATCATGATTTTCGTGCTTCAGGATTAAGGGTTGCTTCGAGATGTTATGCTTCAATCCAAGCATTATCCCCAAATCCAATCATCGAACCCCATGAAGACCAATCAAGGGACACCGTCGAACACCTTCTCACAAACAACGATGACGTCGCTAGGTTAATGAAGATGGAGCGCAAGACTGTTCCAATTATTCCAAGTGCCGAACCCTATTCCCTCGCTCGCTGGTTTCCCTATCTTGACAAGTTCAAATGCGGGAATACTTTTGTGAGAAGCAGTGAGATCTTGGAGGCGGTGAGTCCGTGCATCTCGGAAATGAGGATGGAGAGATTCAGAAATGTGGTCCAAAATAGGAGCTATTCAGTGTGTTTGGTGGTTGAAGGGCTCAGTGATTTTGGGAACGTTTCTGCTACATTTCGCTCTGCTGATGCGCTTGGCTTCCAGTCCGTTCACGTGGTCTCTTGTGACAGCTCCAAAAGGTGTTAAGACCAAAATCACTGAGGTGAAATAACCTTGTTTTGATGCTTTCAATTTGTGGCCTGCCTTCCTGGTTTTGGATTGCTCGCCATTGCTTACTTTAACAATCTTCGTTTTCGTGATTCATCTTTGTTTGCTGTTCCTATGAAGCACGTAAACTTCATTTTGAGTGATTGTTGTCTCTTTGTTTGGCATGCATATCACATAATATGACTATGCTCGATACACGTCCATAAATGTGGGTCTAACACAGTGTATCATTGTCTGTATTGTGTCCTTTCCTGTGTCCATGTTAGTGTTTGTCCTTCATAGATTGTACCCATCATTCTGTTTCTGTACTGAGAAAGGAACATTGTGATCTTTAAATTTTTAGGCTGCTACCAGAAAATTCATGTGCCAAATTGAGTGTTGGCTGTAGTTGTTTTAGGTGTCTACTTTTGAAAATTAGTCTCTGATGATTACTTGTTTACCTACCGAAATGTGGCACAAACTGCATCAAGTTGAGAGAGGGTTTTAAACCATGAACTAAGTTACCAGATTAGCTACACCCCCGTTTGGAACTTTGAAATGGGTGCCCTGTCCCTGTTTGAACTAATTTTTCAGAAAATTTTGCAATTGAATGCTTCCTAGAATGTATACTGTACCTGCAACGTATTGTGGTAATTTGGATATTATAATTCTGATTTCAGTTGTTTTATACGTCAGCATTGGATTTCACATTCGTATAATTGATAATTTGGTACTTGAGTTATATTGAGTGCATATTGGTTCTGCAGATTTTGGATTTTAGTTTAATATTGTTTGATTGGTTTCTAAGTTTAATCTGCTTTGCAGGTCAGCTTTTTCCTTTGCTTCGACTTTGTTATGTGTTATTGTTTTCATTAATATTAGCCATCAACCATGATAAGAAAACACTAGCTTACCGCATTCATTGTTGCAGATACAGAGAAAATCGCCATGTGAGCATGGGTGCTGAGAAATGGTTGGACATTGAATTGTGGGATTCTACAACGGAGTGCTTTAAAGAATTGAAGTCACGTGGTTATCGAATCGCCACAACACATCTGGGAATGGATACGGTACTGTTTGAGCAGCTAATTTTAAGATATACAACTAGCTTTTATACATTTGTCTAATTTATGCCTATCAACACACGTGAATAAATTTCTCAGTATATCTTTTCGGGCTTTGCAGGTTTCAGTTTATGATTTAGATTGGTCATGCCCAACTGCTATAGTTGTTGGGAATGAGAGTAGGTAATTTCCTTCCTATTCTTTTATCAACCGTCTTAAATGAACAAATGCCTCATGAGGAAGCTGATGTTGGTCAACCTTAGGCTTGCGATTGTTGAGAAATCTAGGATTATCTAGAATTATTTTATTTCCTATTTTATAATTATCTTTTAAGATTAGAAATATCTTAGTAGAATCTGATTTATATCTTATCAAATATTAGATTAGATATTAGATGAGATATCTTAGTAGATATTAGGAAGTTTTTCTCTTATTTAAGCATTGTAAACCTTTTCTCTTTTGATGAAATAATATTAGGAATATTATTCTCCAAAAATCAACAGCGATGCTTATTTTGAATCTTTGATTCAATTCTTGTTGGACACAGGAACCATTTATGTGATTTACTTTCAATTTACCACCACTACTAGTCTGTGTCTCCAGATGTGGACTGTTAAAGTGTCATTTCTTCTTTGGTTATTAACAATTTGTTGTCAGGAGATATCTGACAGCCTTGTCATTACATTAAATGTCAAATAGTCATTATATTTATGCAACTTGGAGTCCAAATTTATATGCAGTTTTTTGTTAGTAGTTAATTGTGGTTAATCTCTTGTTGCAGGGGTATTAGTGATGAGGCTTTGGAGCTATCAGATTTGCACTGCAGTATTCCAATGAATGGGATGGTAGACTCTTTCAATGTTTCCGTTGCTGCAGGAATCCTCATGCACCATGCTGTTTGTGACCGAGTATCTCGGATGGTAATGACCTTAAATATCTGTCTTTTGTGGCACATAAGAAAAGAAAGTATCAATCCTCATGCATCATACTAATTTAATTGACTATTTTGGTCTGTCCATGATACCTTGTTTCTGAATCAAAGAGCTGAGAGCTGACATTCTTTCCGGTGGAGGTCGGGTCTATGTTAGAACCCACTAGAGAATGATTCTGTCAAGCTTGAGTAGAATTAAAATATCCAGAAACTCAGCCCAAACAAACCAGATTACACCTGAACGAAACAGAAGACACCTAGACTTTCCTAGCTGGAAGATATACCAGTTGCTAAGAGAATTACACCGGAACAAAACACACACGCCCACATTGTTATCTGGCTTTCGAGAGGTCAGATTCTCTCCCAAACCTTTCCCTAGTACTTTCCTTCCCTCTCCTGACCTAAAATAGCATATTTATATCCATACCGTCCTTACACTCTGTCATTTCCACAGCCTTCACGGTCAGAGGCTAACTCAACTCCTTGCCTCACCCCAAATTTATCTCTTCTGTCACATTCGCTCTTTTCCTACTTTGCATGTTTTAGCTTCAGCAGGTCCAACAGTCTAGCAGGAGGGGTTAGTTCTCCACGAGTGACAAACCTTGGTTCAAGTAGGGTCTGATATTTGGTGTCTGTCTCGTGGATGATTGCATCTAATATAGTGAGAATACCTTATATTGAGGACACCAGAGAGAACCTTCCCCCAAAACATAAAATTGTCATGTTTCTATCAAAGTAAAGGATTTAGACACTGTTTGGTTTTGTGATAGTAAAAGATCAAGTTTATAACTTGAGACAAACTGAAAGTTTCTAATGCACTCACTCTTTGCTCCTTTTGGAATATATAAAGTTTCCTGATCATGTTGTAAAGTTGCATCAACCTTTTTTTTTTTTTGATTTTTCAGAATCACTGCTTTTATATGGGTTCATCTGATATTTTAATTTGCAAAGATCCTTATAAAAGTACATACATTATTTGCAACGGCCTTTTACATTGACTCTGAATGAAGAACTAAATGAATTCAATTTTTCAATCAGTTTCCCTGATTCACCTAGGTGTCTCCAAGAATTATTGCAGGTTGCTGGATCTATTGATTTCTTATTACTATTTTTAGTATTTGGAATCCTTAGTTTCCTGAATATTTTCGCAGGGTTGTCATGGTGATCTAACATTGGAAGAAAGTCAAATACTGCTTGCAGAATTCTCATTGCGCCATAGCAAGAGTGCTATTAGTATTGTCCATGATTATGCTAAGCGCAAGGCAGCTCTGTAGACTATCAAAGGAAATTGACCTTTCTCAATGAATGAGATAGGCAAAAGATTAGAGTCTGATTCCTTAAGCTAGCAAAGCAAACGCCTGTGCTTGAGCTTTTAGCATGGAGCACAGGATACACAAAGGACAATGAGGTTCTTAGTTCTTACTGTAGAAGAATATCATGCCCGTTCAGAATGGTTACAGTGGGTATGAATATATTTTAGTATGTAATTCAAAGTGTAAGTTATTGTGCTGATAGATCTTCTGCTAACCTTCTGCTCTCTTGTGTTCTGTACTATATATTTGCAAGAGTCTTTCAAATTCAAGTTAATATATATTTTTTTCACTAAAAATGGCATCTGTTTTATATAAAAGTTTTCAATATATTTTCATTAAAAATGTGTCTGTATGTGTGTGTTTGTGTGTTTTCTTTATATCACTAATTCACAGGCAAAGATGGAAAGGTCTAAGACTGTAAGGGGATGTTTAGTACACTGATTGCCATAGAGAGAGAGGGAGGGGTTATGGGAGAGAAAATTAAATGACTTTTTTGTCATGTGGACTCATGTGAGCCATGCAGGAGAGATTGAGAGAGGAGGGCTAACTAGGAGTGAGAATGGTGCTACTAATGGTGAATAGGGATGTTCAAAATTGACTCAAATTCGACTAAATTGAACTAAATCAAATCAAATCAATAGATGAATATTTTAGTTTAGTTTGAAATTCACTTAATTTTTTTGGTGGTTTGTTTGGTTTAGACTTTGCACAAATTGAATCAAATTGATTGTACTCTTATTTAGATTTTTCTTTTTATACCTCGTACACCCATTAAACGACTCATACTTTATTACTCTTCAATTATGCAATAGAGTATTGGAAGGATATTTAAAAATTAAAAGTTATGCACTAATGATTTTGATTAAGAAAAGATCAACTTGTTACGTGATGGGAATTAGTTCAGTACACGTAACATGATATATTATAAGTTTAGAACTATAAGTGATTATATATTTTCATACGTTATTTAAGATTGAGCTACTTAGTATAGTATAAAACTCACCATAATTACAACTTATTGCAACAATAAGTCGTGGGAATAGTTATATATTAGTCAAAAATCTATTTGGTCTCTAATATTTACCTTAAGTTTTATTTTGGTTTTTAATGTTCTTTGTTTTGGTTCTTAATGTTTCCTAAAAGTTTTATTATTGGTCTCTAACTAATGAATATGGTCATATTTCTCTCGTTTAAAATTTGAATGCAATTAAATTGGAGTTATGAGTTAAATTTGATGAGTTCTTTCTTTGTTCAATAAGAGTTCTAGGCAAACGAGATCAAATCGGGCATGAAATCAAACCGGAAAATAGATCATTTGTTTCATGAATTTTGTCATATATTTTTTGTTTCAAGTTTGAATGCAACGAAATCAGAATTATAAATTACTCTTGATGAGTTCTTAGTCTATCTAGTTGAGGTCGTTAGCAAACAAGGTCAAATAATACTCCGAAAGTGAGTTTGGTCAAAACATCAATATTGACTGTCAGAGTACTATTTGACATAGTTTGTCAATAGTCCTAACTAGATAAAGAAAAAACTCATCCAGAGTAACATGTTCAGGCCTGATTTCATATTCAATTTGGCCTTGTTTGCTGATGTCTCCAATTAGGCAAAGAAATAACTCATCAAGTTTAACTTAGCTCTGATTTAATTGTATTCGAGTTTGAAACGAGATAAATGTGACTATATTTAATAGTTAGGGATCAATGAACGAAAGTTTTAAGAAACATTGAGGACCAAAATGGAACAAAAATACATTAGGGACCAAAACAAAACTTGCGGTAAACATTAGGGACCAAAATAATTTTCGGACCATTATACATTAGCAAACTACAATTTCAATTTTAACTATCTATTAATAGTTTGTTTTTATTAAATTGAGAATACTTTTTCTTTTTTTCATTGATATATTAGTAAGCTACGACAATAATTACATTAGTGACAATTAATAATAATTAAGCTCCAAATCACCCAAATCAAACAGCTAAAATCACCTTTTATTGGCTTGATAAATCTTTTCAAACCGTTTGGTTTGAATTTTTTTCCATATGGATTTAACCAGTTTGATTTGAAAAATTGACCAAATCGTCCAATGAATATCCCTAATGATGAACACCAAATTGAAAATTTCTTTATTTTTTATATACACCAAATTTTTTTATTAATTTTTTATTTTTATTTTTAATAAAAAAATATTATTTTTTATCAATTGTATATAAAAAATAACAAAATATAAATTTCTTTTCAATTATTAATATTTTTAACAAATAAATCAAATTAAATGTTTTTTTTAATATAAACCTTAAATTCATGTATAATTAATCCTTTTTATCAACAAGTTAAAAAATATATAAGATAAATAAATATTCTAATTGGCCAAAAAAAAATAGTCTAAGAATTTAAAGAAAACTAAAAAGATATATTGAGTCTGATTGGCCTGGTTTGGCCAGACCTAACTATAATTAAGTCTTTTTTTTTTGTCGGTACTATAATTAAATCTCGAGTTCAATTAAAACCCAGTTCAGCCCGTGTGCATCCTTATGGTATGGGCCACATTAGAGAAACACACGAGCTTTCACAAAAACTAACAGAGTGAGATGAGGATTAATTTGAAGCAAATTGTATACATATAAGATCAAGCTGAAATAAATAAAACATTTAAAATTATTTTAAAATATATCTTGTACTTTTGCGAACAATTTAAAATTGTGACGTAACTAATAATATAATATTATTGGAAAGTATGTTTGTCATATATATATATATATATATATATATACTAGAGGCTAGAGGCTTTTCGTACCCTAACGGGCACGAAAATATGTATATAATGTTTGATTTGACATTTGTAGTTATTCAGTGATTAAATAGTATATTTCTATTATTCAATGACTAATCGTTAGAAGTGTGAAAATTAAAAGGCCAAATAATAATTTTTCACTTTCTTAAATCCCATATACTACTTTCTTTCTCCAATTATCAGTTAGCCAATTATCAAGTTCTACATATTTATTTCTTTATTTTTAATTTTTAATTTTAACCAACCAAAAGCACCCTCATACATATAATATAGTATAGATTTTTTTTTTAATTTTTAATTTAATTATTTTTAACCAACCAAAATACCCTCACGCATATAATATAGTATAGATATAGATATATTTGACTAAAATTAGCACCATGATTATTTTTTAAATTTAATATTTAAACTTCTAGATAAAAATCATTAGTTACACTATAAATGTGACCTTGCATTGGCAATAACACCATGCGATAAGTTATTCAAGAATTTTATTTTCATATATTTCTAATACATAAAAATATATTATAAACCAATATCACATAATTAATTAAGTTAAAATTTAAATAAAATAACTAATATTAATAATGAAAACATCTGGAAAATTCATAAAACAGAAAGCCAACAATAAAATTTTAGTAAAATTCAAATAAAGAAAGATCCTCCATCATATTTTCAGTTAGGAATCTAATAACAAGTGCTTAACACAAGGCAGCCAAGCATTTCCAGATTTCTTGTAGCCGAAGTCAATGCATAAGCACAAGTTGTTGGTTTGTATGGAATATAAAAATCTAGGCCAAAGTGCAAATTTGGTCCCACAATTTTTGCTTAATTCCAAATTTGGTCCCGTATCTTTTTTGTTGTAGTTTTGGTCTTATATCTTTGCAAAAGATCCCAATTTTGGTCTTATATCTTATAGTCAAATTGCATAATTAGTTTCATATATCTTTGCAAAAGGATCAACCATTAGTTGACCTTTTTGTAAAGATATGAAATCATTTCTAAACTTGAACCAAAGATATAGGACCAATTCTTTAATTAATCCAAAGATTTAAGACCAAATATGGAACAAAAAACGATATGAAATCAGATTAAGACCTGACCCAAAGATATGAGACCAAAAGTGCAACAAAAAAAGATGAGACCAAATTGGGTACTGCGCAAAAGATATAGGACCAAATTTGCATTTTAGCCAAAAATATATAATGTGAAGTCGTGGTTAATATGATAAAATAAATTCTTTACAAAAAAACTGTCCTAAGGATCTTTACAGCCTTCAACTTCTAACAATCGAATTACATTATACAAAAATAAATGCACTAGTCAATTAATTAAGATCCATATTTGACATTATTATGCAGATGCCATAAACTAAATTCAATCCAAAAGTTGTTCTAAAACTGCCAATTTCCCTTCCTAATCAATCAACATTTCACCAGTTGTGGTCTGAATTGATGCCTTGGTAGTACTACTCTGTATATTTTGGCCTTTTCCATGTTTCTTCAATTCCTGTGACCTCACAAACTCCTCAATTCTTGCCTTCAGTTCATTGTCAGGAATCAGCATATCGGCAGTGAGGTGAGAACGGTTAAATGGATCTGTCTGCAAAAACAACAACATTCGTATAAATCGATTTTCTCACTTTATAACAAGACCAGAGAGGAGGATAAGATCAGGGGGTTACACTATCACTAAGAAGATGTCTCTGAATGACGGGACGATCAACTGTGATCCGGGAAGACGGTAAGATAACTGGATCTTTCATCAAAGTGTACTGCAACAGAAAAATGTCATATTTTCGAGTTATACTAAGAATGACACGCTTCTCTACTCAGACACAAAAAAGCCTGAAACCTACCTGAATTGGGTCAAGGAATTCATCTGGTATTTCTCCTAAAACAGCTTCAGCATCCATGGCCTCTGAAGCTGCGACTTTAGCTTTAGAACCGAGTTCAATAAATTCATGTATGATTCTTCCATCCTCTCCTATTCTCCGAAGAACATCTGCCGCAGCACTGAACAACTGCAGCAAAAGAGTCAGATGGTATTATGTTAAGAGATACTGAGAGTTGGGGAACGATCCGTAGTATATCAACAAGTCTAATGACAATTACCTGGTCATTGTATGATCTACCATCCTTTGAGATTGCTGATGGGAAGATGTTGTCGGTATCACCTCGGGCCAGATGAACATATATGTGCACAATCTTCAAATGTCACCCCCATACCCCACAACAAAAAAAGGAAAAAAAAAACTTGGAATTAGTAATAGTGTCATCTATGAGGTAACATACAGACCAGATTCTGATACCATAAAGATAAAATGGGAACTCTAAGCAGTTTCTCTTCAAAGGAAATATTCAATAAAACATGAGAAAGGAGCAAACAGATAATCATTAAGAAAAAAAAATACACATCGAACCTGCTTCATTAGGTTCTCCATTCTCTGATTTTTTAAGGTTTTCCACAGCATAACTCAATAAAAAATCCACCCAAGAGGGGGAGACCAAGATGGAAATACATTGATAGGGTTTTGGGGTATACGGGCATACAGATTGATGATACTAATTATGCAGATGCTCCCAATAAAGGTTTTAATTGGAAAATCACTATTGCTTCTGTTAATCGAGTTTTATGGTTTTCCTTTTGCTCCTTTTCTTATTTTCTTGCCTCTCAGTTGATGGAATGAGAAAATAAACTAGTTTTAAAATATTTTATTATAAACTTTAATAGATTTCATAATAATATTTTATAAATTTACTCCAAGTATTTTCAATTTGGATGCCTAGAAGAGAAGTGTTACCAGGAACTCAGTATAGTAAATTTCCTATATATCATAATATCAAGGTTTAGTGCTTTAGAGCTCAGAGCAGTTTGATAGAGTGATTGAATTAAAACAAAAATACATGTAATCATAATCAAACAGCAATAACCTTGAGACTTAATTTATCAAGTAACCCTCTTCTTTTCCTTTCCCATTTTAAAGGGCCAACCCAGTTCGAGTCCCCACTTGGTTGGGGTGCTGGGGAAGGGAATATACTAGAGAAAAGGCATCTAATAAAGCAATTTGAGGTTAATCCTATAATGCAATGCACAAGCATCAATTCACATCAGATCACTAAATGCTAAGGTGAAGTTCGACCCAGACTACTATTATACCAAATTTAGGTGCATAATCCACAAACAGCAACATGAATTCAATTAATTTTGTACAAAACCTACTGCGTACAGACCACAGTAAACAGAGTAAGTTACTTAACTAAACAAAAGAACCAAAAAGGCTTGAAATATAATTATGCCAACCTGTTTAAGCAGATGCTTTGGACGGAATTCATACTTTTCAGGATCTTTCAGACTCAGTGATTTTCTTTGGGGACCCACAAGTTGCAACAGAAAATAATTGAGCATGCTGGCAACTCTTTCAACCTTGGAAAAGTGATACCACATTAATAAGTTCAAAGGAGAAAAATGCAATTTTGGTAAAACATTTGAGATTATCCATTGAAACCCTTCCCTCAGATAGCAAAGGATGGAAAGAGATAAAGAAATTACCATCTCAGGAAGAAGGAAAGGAGCAGTAATCTGTTCTGAAGTAAATGCAAGCATACTCACATCTTCATTTGCCAACTTCATATCTATCCGAATAATCTACAAGACAATCCAGTAGTATAAGCTTCTTCAGTCTGTCTCGTTAATCTATAAACAAATTCAGATACTATAAGATAAAAGATTTAGACAGACATTTTCTTGTGAGTGGAACAGCCGTGTCCTCTCCTGCCTCTCTTGAGCTGGTCGTCGCTCCCATTCAGTTGTATTTGACATCTCAGCTTCCAATTCTTTCAGTTCAAGAATTTTGTTCAAACTTTCATCTAGGAGATATATACTATCATTAATCAGGAAGTTTAAGAAATTCAAATAGACACCCTTTTCCTCTTCTTTAGCAATCTGGAAAGAAATACCAGAAAAAAAAAAGTTTAGCAGAAGTTAGAGACATGTATATCTGTGGGTATGAAATAGAAATATCAAATACGGTCGATACAATACCTGCCTCCAGGCATTACGATGACTAGGGACCTGCCACAGGTACTCAAGCAGTTCGGCAATATTATGGCGGATGTTAAACTTGTCATAGAACTGCAATGAATAAATGACAGTTAAGATAATAAGCTAGGTATTCTTGTACTCCACAATACAGGAAGATGAATGATATCAATTGCTGCATGCCTGCAACTCATGCAATATGCATATCTTGTAATTAGGAAATCAATCAATCATAATTGGAGGGAGAACTACAAAAAATGAGATATATAAATGGTTGAAAGATTAGCTATAGAATTTAACAATATTGGTACCTAATATAGGTAATCAAACACACATTTTCTTATAATACCATATAATTTTATCAAGTTAAAGAGAGTGAAGACCACCACTAACATGACCCAATTGGTGCTCTTTGTTCATCATGGTGAAGCTTGAGATTCGATAGTTATCACCAAGAAGGTGATTTGACGTAATCTAAACAAGTTTGTTATTATTCTAGAGATTTGCAGCATAAAGAACACAATTAGGTGCAGGTTCCACCAAGATAACAAACCTGCGTGTGAGAACCAGTGAACTCAATGTCAACATAAAGCTTCAAAAGATTCCTCACAAGATACTCAAGAGACAATTGGTGCCCTTCAAATAGAGTTGCAGTAGCAGATGAGCCACTGCACAAAGTTGGTGACCAAAAAAGAAGTTATTCAACATGGAAGCTACAAGGAAGATTAAGAAATAATAATAGCAACAACAACAGCAAACTAAACTCTTGAACTTTATGCAAGAGGAAGGCCTGAAATTACCTCCTACGGGGCATCCAGCAGTTCAAAACTTCAACCATCTTTGCTCTCAAATATGGGTTTTTGATAAAATTAGGACTGGCCATGAACATAATTATAAAGTTCATAAACTCATCCTGCAGAACAAGAATATAAATGTGATATAATACATATGCAGAAGAGTTTGTAAGGGAAAAGACAAAAAACCAAAAAAACAATCTCTTGGAATGGAAGTCTACCAGCACGACCCCATCTAAGGCTTTTGGAATCCGAGAAGCAAATATGAGCAATTCCATGGCATCTTCCACAAAATGCTCAGGCATAGATGCAAAGTCCATTGGGCAAGTTGAGGGTAGAGGCATCTTAAATCCACCAACCAAGCCAACCAACCAAACAACCATCAAGCGGTAAAAGGAAAGGGCATTTTGAATAAATGTATTATCCTAAAGAATATAAAATAGGAAGAAAATTAGTCGAAATCCAAATATTGAAAAATTAAGCAGAAGCAAACACAACTGTAATGCAGGCCAAAAAAAAAAAAACACAACTGTAAATTAAGTTACAGCATAAATTACATAGCATGATTGGAGAAACAAGCCTGAAACTGGAGAGTTTAATCACCTCTAGTTACGTAATGACACACTTGGTCTGAAAATCAAACTAATGAGTCACTTTTCACCATGAAATAAGAGGGAGGATATTCTAAGATCCATCCATGGTTAAGCTTAAATGCAGCATAAGAAACTTAAGTACGACAACAAAACTAAGAGGGCTTGTAAAGCAACCCAAACATAATGATGTTCTTAGTTCCATTACCTTACATGAAAATTAGGTGAACATGATCATCTGTGTTTCAACTGCATGCATGCAACTGTATGATCTCCACCCAGAGATTACAAGGGACTCTAAAGTAAAGATTAAAAAAGATGACCTACCCTCAATATCTGAGCTTCATAACAGAGCTTTTCCTGAGAGTACAACTCTATTTCTTTTTCAAGTCGAGCTATATCTAACTCCAATTGAGGAGAGGATGACTGTGCCTGCATGTCTTTGAGTGTTGAAAGAGAATCTTCACACCTAGAAATATCCTGTATAAAACATCACTCCGAAGTTTATACCTTAAGTAACTTCAAAGAAAGTATAACAGGTAAATACAGAAGACTTAGGTCCAAAGCAGATAACAAGCAAGGAACCACAAATACAGCCATGATAGTATAATAATAATACTAAAATAGTGATGTCTACCTTGGCACAAGACATGTGATTACCTGAACTAAGTGTTTGAAGTCAGAAAATGCTTTTAACAGGCCTAAGTTGAGCACTCTGGCAGTCATAAAGAAACATTCACAAATGAATGTGTATTTTGTCTTTTCACCAAGTGATGCAGTCTTCGCATTTGAAGGATCACTAGCACTATTACTCCCAGAACTTGTTGCTTCTTGAGACTGCTGCAAACGTTTCTCACTGTTATTACTCTTTATCCATTCAGCAACTTCCTCTGAAGATGCATGAAGTGCAGTCAACCCTCTGCAACATATTCATATCCAAAATTTAGATACAGTGAGATACTATAAACTTTCAGGATAAATAATGTTCATTATAAAAATCCTTCACCTTAACTCCAATCGGTTTGAGTAGAATACATATTTTGCATCTATTTTGTCCCTTTTTGTTAAACTTGCATCCAAAAATGGTTCGCAGAGACGAAGCATAACAGCACTGAGATTCACAAACATGCCTGAACTTGCACAAGTTATCGGATCAACCTGCTCGAAAATACATAAATAAATCCATGCACTTCAATTTCAATCAAACAGGAGGCACAACCCACAAATTACTAAAATCTTATCATCAGGCATAAAAAGAAAAAAAAACATATAAAAGTTTAAAGAGATCACTTAAGGTTGAAGAGAAAAAATAAAGATTGCAAATATAAATATTTTACCTGTGTGTGTGCAATGTTTATTAAAACTTAAAAAGAAAAAGATGATAAAGTTAAAAACCTTACTCTAGTATAATTTATCTCATTTTCACCACAGTTCAAATTTTCAAATGCAGTAAACAGCAGAAATTACCTGTATATGAGACCTGGATGCATTTTTATTGATCACTTCAGCAAGATACTCAAGTACATTTTCACGAGTATCTGTACTTTTCAGAAGAATAAGGAGAACTTCACCCAGTCCGTCGTACAGGCTGTTCATGACAGTTTTAATTGTGGTGAATGAAGATAACAAATCAGCTGGTCTGCGAGTTGATGCATCTGAAAAGCACTGCTGCCTGGTTTTCAAAAGAGCGCAACAACTTGTTAAAGGAGGAGTCAAATTCAACACCAACTTGTTAAGTACAAGATAATCAACTAGGGAAACAAAGACGGGTAATAATGAAGAAATATATATGCTGATTAACTTTAAATTAATCATTCCACACACTAAGGTGGCAGACTCTATAAATTTTGATTGGAGGGAGAGGGAGGGTTGGGCCAGCCAACTTTAATAAGTTAATGCACAGCATTTTATATTACAACCACCTGCTGTTTAACCTCCTGAGTCAGGTCACAGTTAAACAAGAAAATAAATAAATCTAAAACACAGTATTCAGGGATAAAGATGTCTACTCCTCCTTTGTAATTAGCAATTACATCTCAACATATTCAAAAAACTCGAAAGCTATAAGACTAAAGAAACTGTTTAAATACTTCTCAAGCTCCATGGAAGGCATCCTTGAATTAACCAATCCTTTGTTGAAAGACCATCACATTGACCACAGATTTGCTCCTCAGACAGAACCCAAAGAATAGAATTGATAAACATATTATAATCCAAGTCTTTGATATTGCTTCATAATATTGCTCAAGTATGCTTTACCAATTCTAATACCTGAACTACGTTTAGTAGAATGAAGCTATTAAAAAATAATAGCAAAATCTTCTAATTTTCCTTCTAAGACTGTGTTTTTTAGTACCAACCCACAGACAATGGGAAAAGAAGATTTATAAATAAAAAAAAAAAACGATTTAAACATCAACAATCCAATTAAATATGAATGCAACATAAATAAAATATAAACTCCTAAACCATGAAAGCCAAAAGTTCACTCACCCAACGTCAGGCTGGCTCTTGAAAAAGGCTTGATCTGGAAGAGCACTAATATGAAAGAAAGGACCTAAAATGCTGGTCATTTCAATAGCACGTCCATTCATGTACACTCCTTTGGGAATCCACCAATCGTGCCTGACAAGAGACTTTGCACCAATGGGAAATCTAACCAAAAAAAGCAACGCCCTCAAAGAGTCTTGGAAATTCCCAAGAGCTGAAACTTTCATCACACTACCCCTCAACTCCTCATACAACCCTTTCAGTATTGGATCCAAACTATCAAAATCCGAGTCCCTAAAAAATTCCTCAAGAAACCCTGGTGGGCTTTTAACTCCTCCAGCACTGCTACTCCCACCAAAGCCATTAATGGTGCTACCTACCTCAGAGTAAATAAGTGGTAACAACGGTGAGTTTTCCCGTCTATTCCCACTAGAATTTCCACTTGCAAACATATCAGGATTCCCAAGATGGATTCTACAATATGAAACACACAACTTCTTTGCTTGTCTTACCACGGATTCCATCTCGCCTCTCAGACTTTTATCTTTCATGTTAGCAATTTTCTTACCCTCATCGTATGCGCGTTGATAGCAACTGATTAAGTACTGAAAGGGCGATTCGGCCGAAGAGAAATTTCCAGAAAGCCGATCAATCAGAACCCGTTCCATCAAATCCCGAGAAAGCCTCAATTCCTTGCCTTCGCTTAGAATCTCAGCTGCTGTCAATTCCAAGTAAACCACTCTTGAATCGCTTTCCACTGCATCGCTAAGGGAAACGAGAAAGATTTTCCGGAGAATTATGTCCTCAACTTCTGCAGGAGTTCTCTGGGGTTTTGCTGCCGCCATATTGTAAACCAGAGACAATCGCTTCTCAACGAATTAAACCCAATAAACACAAACAAGTAATTTTTATGAAATTTTCCCGAGAAACAAACAGATTTGAGGAGGAGCTAAACCTTAACTTGTCGAATGGGAAAAAATTGCAGAAGGAGTGAAAGACTTCCTCCAAGATTTGTAACTCATGAGAACGGAAGACCCTTTCCTTTATATATAAACGATTTTTGGTTCCATCGAGCCTCAACCCAATTTTACTTTTCTACTAATTGCTACTAAAAGGATTATTTAAGTGTATAAAAGCATTTTAAAAAATTAATGAGGAAATAATAATTTGCCATTGATTTTCTTGATAACATATCATTGATTTTTAAACAAATATGAAATATGTAACTATATATCCATATAATATCTATATCTATACATCTACGCCAAAGTGCAATATTGGTCCTATAAGTTTGCATGAGTTCCCAGATCAGTCCTATAAGTTTTTTCGTCTCAGATTTGGTCCCATAAGTTTGAAAAATTCTCACCGTTAGTCCTATCGATATTTCCGTTAAATTTTTTCCGTTAATGCTGATGTGGCATGATGACTGGGATATTGAAGTGGCAAATTTAGATGATGTGGATAAAAAAAGGACTATTATGCAAAAACTAATAACATTTTAACAACAATAATAAAAAAAAAAAGACGGGAACGTGAAATAATGGAATTCGCGCTTGATCTTCAACCTCTAAACACTAATCCTCACTTCACCAAGTTCAACCCAAAGCTTCCTCCAAGAACCCTATCTTCTTCAAAGAAATTCGAGGGTTCATCAGACATCGTTCAACTCCGATACCATATGGGTCCAGTTCTTTCTTCTCCGATCAACGTTTACCTCATTTGGTACGGAAAATGGGCTCAATCTCACAAACTTCTCATCAAGGATTTCCTCTTATCAATTTCCACGCCGTCCGCCGCCGCTCCCTCCGTCGCCGACTGGTGGCGCACCGTCTCCCTCTACACCGACCAAACCGGAGCCAACATCTCCAGAACTCTCACCATCGCCGGCGAATACTCCGATCTCAAATACTCCCACGGAAACCAACTCACTCGCCTTTCCGTTCAACAAGTAATCGCCTCTGCCGTCAGATCTGCTCCGTTTCCGGTCGACCACCGTAACGGAATCTACCTTATTCTCACCGCTCAAGACGTTACGATGCAGGATTTTTGCCGCGCCGTTTGCGGATTCCATTATTTCACGTTCCCGTCTTTTTTTTTTATTATTGTTGTTAAAATGTTATTAGTTTTTGCATAATAGTCCTTTTTTTATCCACATCATCTAAATTTGCCACTTCAATATCCCAGTCATCATGCCACATCAGCATTAACGGAAAAAATTTAACGGAAATATCGATAGGACTAACGGTGAGAATTTTTCAAACTTATGGGACCAAATCTGAGACGAAAAAACTTATAGGACTGATCTGGGAACTCATGCAAACTTATAGGACCAATATTGCACTTTGGCCATACATCTATATATATCTATATAATATCAAGGGTAAATTATACTTTGGTACCCTGTGGTTTGACCCTATTCTACTTTGGTACCCTGTGGTATGAAACTTGACACTTTGGTACCCTGTGGTATTCTCCATTAACACTTTGGTACCCTTTGGAGCTATTTTTTAATTTTAACCATAACAAATTTTGTAAAAATTACATATTGACCCCAATTTTTTTAAAAAAATTACAAATAAGTCCCTGGATACACATTATCTAGGGACTAAAATGAAAATTTTAAAAAAAAAATTGGGGTCAATATGTAATTTTTGAAAAATTTGTTATGGTTAAAATTACAAAATAACCCCAAAGGGTACCAAAATGTTAATGGAAAATACCATAGGGTACCAAAATGTCAGGTTTCAAACTACAGGGTACCAAAATGAAATAGGGTCAAACCACAGGGTACCAAAGTGTAATTTACCCTAATATCAAAATTAATATTTTTGTTTTACTATAAGTATATATCATATATATGAAAAATTAAAATATATATGTTTAAATTTAAGAAAATACTTAATATCTATAATATCTATTTTATATTTTATAAGTTTAATATCTTTTTTTAGTGGAATATTTATTCTAAAATTTATAGTTACCGTATTGAAATTTTTAATTAGATTTACTATTATTGTCTATTTTTTAAATTTTAAATTTATCTATGAAGCATGGACACTGATACGAACACGGGACACGACACGGACACGGACACACCGACACGTCAAATTTTTAAATTTACATGACACGACATGACATATATTTATATATACTAATGGAGATTGCGTGCAACCTATTAATTCATATATTTGTTTATTTTGTGTGTGTAATAGTGGCGGCCAAACAATGTTCCTGAGTTTCTTTGATACATGCTCAAGCAATGAAAATGCAAGTAATTTTTGTACATAGAATTTTCATAGCACTATGTTTGGGATTGTGGAATTAAAATGTATGTGGAAAGAAAGAAAGCAAAGGACTATTATTGGGCAACTGAATTCAGCAAATCCTTCTAAAAGAGACAGATACTATCTTCGTTTTTTGTGTAAAAGGATGTTTAAATTATTTCCATATATCTTATATTATATGGCTCTACCCCTTTTTGGTCGTCCACATTTTAAAACTATAGTACAAAATTAATAATAAGAGGAAAATTATTATTTGATCCCTTCTTTTTTATTGAGTTAACGATTTAATCCCTTATTTATTTTACATACATATTTGCGTGCTCATTAAGGCACGCAAAGCCTCTAGTATATATATATATTTCAATTAAATATATTTCTTCTGGTATATTTGGTTATATATTTAAGACGGGGTCATTTAAATAGGGTTGTTCATTTTTAATATTGTTTATTATATATTGTTATTTAATTTCTGTTTTTTTCCACTTATGTTTTCATCCTCTTTCTGTTATTATGCTTTGCCCAAGTTCTATTTTGTTGGGGTTCCCTATTATTTTTTTAAATATAATGTTGTTGTTTTAATTACTATAAGCTGTTTGATCTTTCTTCTGAGATCTTTCTTCTGAAATACTTATGGTCCTATGATTTTGTAGTGGAAAACACATTGCAATGAAGACTAATTGTAAACTATATTTACTTTTAATTTGGCATACATTTGTTCCTGCAAATTTAGGATACACAATAGGGAGTTTGGGATAAAACAAGAACCTAGGTATAATACAATATAATATAATACTGTACTTTGTACATTATAGAAAATTTAATGTTCTAAATTAATTTCTACCTTGCTTCTTTTCAATGTTTTTCTTCAATGATTGAATTGTGCCATCTAATTCTGGAGTCCTATGGGTTAGATCATTTTTATCATGTATTAAAATGTGAATATTAATATTTTAATACCTTTTTGTAATTGTAACTTTGAACCACAAGTTATGTTTTTAGTGCTCTAAATCTCTGTATCCAGATTATTATAAAATAATAAATCTTATAATTATATCTTTACCATTTTAGATCCTATTCATAGAGATCTAATTAAAAAATTGAATTTAAATAAATTATTAAATTATTCTTTCCCTTCTCGGCCGCAACAGCTTACAAAGGCCATTTTACAACTTTCTCCATCATCGTCCATAGATAAAATTAAAAATTAGAAAAGCACTTATGTTCTACTTCTACCTTCAAAGGAAAGTTTTTTGTCTTATTAAATTTATTTATCTTATGAGTTTGGTTAAGCAATAATTCATGAACAAATTAACCATTTTGGTTAATTCATTTCGGTATACAAATTATTTTGATCCACTTGATATCAAACCAAGTAACAAGATAACGCAACGCCACTCGATGTCGAGCATCATAACCCTTTCTTCTTTGGGTATATTTCTTGTTATCTTTGCCCAAATCTGACAAACAAGCAGAAAAAAGTTCATAGAGAACTGTCACTATGAACTTTTTCTCTATGAACTTTTTTCTAGTGACAGTTCTCTATGAACTTTTTTCTGCTTGTTTGTCAGATTTGGGCAAAGATAACAAGAAATATACCCAAAGAAGAAAGGGTTATGATGCTCGACATCGAGTGGTGTTGCGTTATCTTGTTACTTGGTTTGATATCAAGTGGACCAAAATAATTTGTATACCGAAATGAACTGTCACTTTCATCAATTATAATTGTTATCTTTGCCCAAATCTACGAGGCTGACTAATCCCCACAAGATTGGCATGAAAAATTAAATTAAAAGAAAGAGGCAACCTATCACATTGGTTATCCTCTCTATGAATATGTTGCACTTTAATTTATTGGAATTCTCCAAGTCTTGACCTGCAAGCATCAATAAGAGCATGGTAATGGTGGGATGGAAGAATTGAAGAACTATTTAGGAGACCCACAACCCAAAAGCAATAAGATTCAATGATAAGATTATCATAAGCCGCCTCCAAGGCTATATCAATGTCAAGTTTAATTTCCCATAGTTCAGCTAGCAGGCTTGACCCTCTAGAACAAAGTGGTCTTCCTTCTTCACGGCACCTTCTTCTTCTTCAAATCAAAGCACAACAAGAACAAAGTGGTGCTAATATCATGAAATGTAAACCTAATGAAAGTGGTGCTCTCGTTAATCGAATCCAACGAAGAAATCACAAGCATCTCAGATGAAAATTGGAGAGGGACTGAGGGTATAACTTTTTAGAAACTTAAGGGACCAAAATGAAACTTTGAATAAACTTGAGGGACCAAAATAAGACTTTAGCTAAGATTTTTTTATAAAATTACTATTATACCCTCATTTATTGGCCCTTAAGGGTGTTATTTGCACATAATTGAAAACTCAGGAGTCCTATTTGCACAACTTGAAAACTCAGGGGTGTTATGTACATCCAATCTAAAACTCACGAGGTGTTTGTACATTTTATCCTTAAAAAATTAAGTCTGAATAATTAAGATGGTAAATAACTTGAGATCTATTGTTAAAATGAGAAAAAAAAGGGTAAATTACATAAAAGGGCCTTGTGGTTTGACTCATTTTCAGATAGGGTCCTGTGGTTTAAAAAGTGTCAAATTAGGGGTATGTGGTTTCCTCTGTTAGCAAATAGGGTCCCAAATGGTTTTTTCCATCCAAACTAACGGAGTTAGGTTAGAATGAATTTTAAGATGGACTGTTTCGTAATTTGAACATTTTTTTTATTAAAACAAATTAAAAGATGACTATTTTGCAATTTCAACCAAAATGACCACATCACAATCTTCTCGCTTCTCGCTCCTCAATGTACAGTGTTCGATACTTCGATTGATTTCCAGTTTCTCCACTCCAAAATAATTAATTAGCTATACCTTAATAATCCATGGTGTGATCAAGCTTCCTCCTTCAATGGCAGACTGTTTCTCCCTCAATCCCATCCTCCGGAACCCTAACCTTCCACTTCCTCACCACCGCCACCACCACCTGACACATCCTCGTCAGAGGACTCCCTCCGGCTCTCTGTCTCCGATACAATTTGCTGCCGGAAAAGAAACTAACCACCGCAACGGCCATCGCGACGGCCGGAATCCCACCGAAGGAGGAGACGCACGGCTTTATGTCGCCGGTGCCGACGGCGATGAGGTAGAGAGAGAGGAATAAGACGGCGTTCTGAGAGACGATGGATTTGCAATTGTGAGATTGTGAGTCGCATGTTGGCTTTATGCCTGGGATTGAAACGAAGTAATCAGAGAAAAAATTTGGAGTTCGGCGTTAGGAGTGAAGGAACTGGAAATCAGTGCTTATTTTGGTTGAAATTGCAAAATAATCCTCTTTTAGTTTGTTTTAATAAAAAAATGCTCAAATTACAAAACAGTCCATCTTAAAATTCATTTTAACCTAACTCCGTTAATTTGGATGGGAAAAACCACCTGAGACCTTATTTGCTAACGGAGGAAACCACAGACCCCTAATTTGACACTTTTTAAACCACAGGACCCTATCTGAAAATGAGTCAAACCACACGGCCCTTTTATGTAATTTACCCAAAAAAAAAAAATCAAATTTTCTGTGCGGAAGAACAATATTATCTTTGCCTTTTTGGAATTTTCACAGAAATGAAATCCATTGGGTTGGCAATAGGGAATCATTTTCAGGAGCTTAAACTAAGAAAAAAATTGAAGAATCCCAAGAAATATCACCATTACTTTTATAAGTCATTGTTGTGTTAAAGCACTACTTTCTAATGTTTAATTACAATTGTAAACTTTTTGGTCAAAACTTGTAGTTGATTTTTAAACAAATAACCTCCTAAAAGATCAAGAGTGATAATGAGAGAACTGAAGAGCTTTATGGTATTAAAATCCTCTCAATTCAATCTCATCTTTGCAGAGCAAAGACTGGCTTCTGATAAACTCCAAAATTGGATTAAATTCCCTAAAAGTTTTATTTTTTTAATCAAGGTCCTTTCTTTATATATTAGGACCAAAATATAAGAAAAACTAAATAAATTAGGACTTAAAAAAATAATCCTCTCAATTCAATTGTAAAAACTCCAAAATTGATCCTTTTCCTAAAGCCTTCCGCCACTCAAAAATTCAGACGGTAAGATAGGTAGAGGAATCAGTACACAGCTAATTCGTGACATAGCAAGAGACTTGTCTTGTTGAAATCATTTTGTGAGAAAGAAAATAAAACCAAAACACAAAGGGAGAAGATTGTATTCAAGGAACAAAAACGGAACTTTGCAACATAATCTTTGCATAGATCTGTGGAAAGATTTAGAGAAATTCATCACTGGGAATCTCGTCATCGGTATGAGATGGCGATTGTTTCGTATTGGCAGGGCCAAATAAAAGTTCTACGCAGAAGGCCGGGCCACATATCGATCTTCCTTTTTTCCCAACTTTATCCAAGTCCTGTATTTTGAGCTGCATACAACCATTACAAAGGGGAACATAGTCAAGCTTGGGTGTGCAATTCAGCCAAAATTAAATTGCTTCAAGATCCAAAACATAACTACTTCCTATCTTACAATGAAAATCTTCTATGTTTGCTATGCAAGCTTACATTTAGATTACTATGTTTGGATTGATGAGAACAGAAAAAGAAAGAGAACGATTAAATTTTGATCATCCATTGATTAAAATCTAATTCAAACATTTCCTTCACTTCTCTTCCATTCTCATCAATCCAAACATATGCATAAGGAGAATTTTCCTAATAGGCATATCATTTGCTGTTGTTTCTGTAGACTTATTTAAAAAATAGTAAATATTTTCATTCTATGATGCTGAGCAGAAAAAAATAAAATTGGAAATTCCCTAAAAGAAGGACAATATATTACCTTTAGTAATCCATTCCTAATGAAAGCTGTATTAAAGCAGCAGTAAAAAAGACGACCTCCCATCATTTTCTGGTAGAATATGACACGAACATCTCCAGTAACCTGTTGGCGAGAAGTGAGGATGGATATATATATATATATATAAACACGTGTGTGATCACTAAAACAATATAATTTTAAAATCCTTTGTCATCAGGATGAGTTTGTTAAATGTACCTAATGTTTGATAAATCAAGTACAATTCACGCTAATTTACATGCATTGAAATTTTTTTTTTTTCGTTTTCTTAATTTTGGGACTCATTCAATGAAAAATTTATACACAAGCAACACAGTTTTTCAACATTAATATATAATTTTCATCTAATTGGTGGCCATATCTTCAGCTCACTCTCTAGTGGAGAATTCCTTCTTTATATATTCTACTCATGACAATGTCAGTTGCATACTTGTCACTTTTAAGAAAATCTGAGAACAATTAAATTTTTTTGGTAAGGACATTGCTAAAAAGAGTTTGACTCCCCAAGAGGTTGAACTTTCTCATGGCTGAATCTCCTTGAAGCTCGTGTAAAGTAAATTTTTTATTGGAACACAGATCTCAAGGTGATCCAATAATGGAGAGCTCAACCTCTTAGAAGGTCACGCTTGCAATCACAAAGTTCTTTCCTCAACAGCAGTTTGCTATGGTGCACTTCCCTAACATTTTAACACTTAAGTGACCACCAGAAACTGTAGGGAAAGAAGATTAGCCTCTAGCCAACTATATCACAATTTATCACAACTAAATACACACAAAAAAATGTTTTGTTCGTTACTTACTTGAACAGGTTTGTCAAAATAATGGTCCAGACAAGTTTTTTGGTAGATTGCAGGATCCTCAGTGTCCATTTGGACTACCACACGAGGTTCTTCTAATTCTGATTCTACTCCATCTTCACCGCCTTCAATGTAAGAGAGATAATAGCGAGGACTGTTGTTGCGCTGATACCCTTTCTTAATTTGTCTACAACTACTCCTTGTAATCTCCAAAGATGGACGGTAGACCTGATTAGGAACCTATACAAAAAGGGAATATAAGTAGAGTAGTATAACTGAATGTCTAAAGATATCTCAATCATTCATATATTCAAAACCCAGAGTATAGAGAGGAAAACATGATTGCTTAAATCAATCAATATGAAAATATGGAGATGTCAATGTGAAGTTCATAGCAAACAAACTATATTGGACTGTCCCATCATTATACAGTGGTAGCAACTGAAAAAAAAAAGTATTCAAGCTATTTTTGAGGCTTGGTTCCAACTTTCCTTCATATATTTGGTTATGAAAACACATACTTTATTGATGAATAAAAGATGAAAGATAAATGCTCAAATCACTGTTTATGTTTAGATTAATTAGGCATCTCCATTTCCCAGTAAGCATATAGAAAGATCTTTTAATAAATCAACATCATTGCACTTGATGAAGCCGTTTAATTCAAACTCAACTGCAAAAAATGAAACCAACTGACCTCCTGCATCTCTAAGATCACAAAAAAGATTGTCTCAATGTTAACTGTATCATAAAGCCGGACTCGCCGTAATTCTCTGCTACATTGTTGAGGTAGGCTCACATTTACTGGTCCATTATAGATGCCTCTAGGACCAGAAAGTATCCTTTCCCAGTACCCTACATAACGGCGTTGGCTTGGTATTGATACCTGTTCCAAGTTTTATCATATGCACAATAATGTGTTTAATTTCTTCTTCTCCCCTTTGAGATAGAATTAATAGAAGTTTAATAAGAAAGAAAAAAAGAAATAGGCAACAAAAGGGAAAATATGATATCTCCTATGGTAAAGAAATATTTTGCAAAACCAGGGCTGTTAAAGTATTAATTAATGTATCAAACTGCATATTCCAAAATCTAACAAGAAAAAAGAAAAATGAAATACATCAATATAATCATAGCAAGTTATTATTTCTTAAAAAATGAGAAGTGATATTATTCAAACTTGTTTATCAGAACTACCAAAAAAAAAACTCGTTTGTGACAGAAAATTTCGACAGGTGAACATTTCAAAATGTTGGGATTATACCTAATATGACTTACTCCTTCGTTATTGGTTGTCCGTCTCTCTGCATACAAATGAAGAGCCTCATCTGCTGACATGCCACTGTAAACTAGGTATGCAGATACCATTAAGCCAGTTCTTCCCTTCCCTGCCTGCAGAATTAAAGTCATAAATATTTTGTGCACAATTTGAGCATTTTGACAATTCCTTTTTCTATATAGTTAATCAAGGAATAACAAATGTTTCTGATTTCTGAATACAGTTGTGATCACAGAGTCCAGTTTCATACATAAATCTATATAGAAGAATGATATACTTTCTAAAACTTGAGCTTCTACAGTCAGTAAAAGACTTAAAAGAACACATGCTGGAGACTTTAAGCAGTCAGTATATAGCCCAGGACAAAAAGTAGATCTTTAATGGATTCAAAAAAATAAAAATAAAGTTTGGCTTCTACTAAAATTGCTCGATTGCTCATAGTCTGATTTTAGTCATATATTTGTCTGAGATTAAAACCTAAAATACTAAATCGAATAACAAATACAATAAACTTTAAATGATAATGCATTTGAAAACTTCTCAAGTTTTCTATGATAAGTAAGAAATAATACCATGCAATGAATGACAGCAATATTTTTTGGGTCGCTTGATAGCCATGAATGTACACTTTCACAGAAGTTCTTGATCATTTCAAGAGATGGTACATGGTTATCATCAAAAGGATATGTTTCCACACGGCCATTAAAGTGTGCAGGATCATAACTTTCTTCTATACAAAGGTTATATACCTGAAATAAAAAATAAAAAATATTGTGACAATAAAAAAAATGAAGAAATGCCCTTTTCTCAAATAAACAAGGTATTTAAGTATTTCAGAAATTAAGTATAAAATATCCAGTAGACAAATGATTAAATAGAAAAGAAAAGGGAAATATTGAGGGTAAATAAGATAAAATTTTACACTACAAATGGTCAAGAGCACCTTATAATGATCATGATGTCTCATGTTCAGCACAGATTTGACCTGCCAAATAGGATTTCTAAACATTGCTCGCATACGTTCTGCAGGAAATGACATTGCTAGTAATTGATCTGTGATATATGACATGTCAAGATCATAGCCAGCAATGAGCATTCTCCGCCGTTTCTTAGATACCAATTTATGAATATATAAATTTTTTGCAAGGTAATTGATCATGTGATGCTGTAAACTAAGTTTTTCAACCCTGTCTGGCCCATTCTTAGTAAATTTCAACCCCATTTGGTTGATAAGTTATGATTCTCACGGAAAAGGTACCTGTAACAAAATTGATGATTGAGAGTGGAGACATCCAAAATACAAAACAACAAATGCATAGAATCTAAAATGGGGAAAGTGTAAACAGCATACAAAAGATACTCTGTTTTACAGAACAACACAATAAAAGCAGAAAAAATCTAACAACCTTAATTTTGAAAACAAACAGTTAAACAACTTCCATCTTTTTCAGAAGAAAAAAAAAAAAAAAAAAAACTTTGCAATTTTTTTGTAATTTAAGAAAATAACCAACTTATCCCCAAATTTATATATATTTTAATAAAATGAGATTATTGTAGATATCATAATATAGCCAACATTTCTTAATATGGCATTAACTACTTCGGCCATCAAAATCACCAAACAATTGTTGGGGAAAAAAATACTTAAGAAAAGCTTTGATGAGACAAATCTTGTTAAGCTGGAGATCATTCTCATAAATAATGAGAAGAAAAAGAGAGAGAGAGAGAGAGAGAAAGAGAGAGAGAAAGAGGAAGCTCACAAATCACAATACTGTACAAGCATTCTATCTCTTCATTTCATAAAAACATATTCTAAAGGTCAAAGTGTACTTTTGATCCCATATCTTTTGCTTAGGTCTCAATTTGGTCTTGTATCTTTTTTTTTGTACTTTTGGTCAGGTACAGAATTGGTCTTCAGCATATTTTTGCAAAAAGTTCTACCGTTTGTCCCACATGTGAACCTTTTGCGAAGATAGAAGACTAATTCTACAACTTAAAAGATATGAAACCAAAAGTGTAACAAAAAAAGGTACAATACCAAATTGAGACCTGAACAAAGATATGTGACTAAAAATGCAACAAAAAAAATACAGGACCAAACTGAGACCTAAGCACAAGATATAGGACTAAAAGTGCACTTTGACCTATTTTAAATTACCTCTCAGAAAAGATTTGTGAGAGACATCAATATCTTCATTTTGTGAGAACATATTCTAAAAGGAAAACGGCAAATTTGGTTTCATATCTTTTGCTCAGTTCCAAACCCCAATTTGGTCCCATATTTTTGAGTCGGGTGGAATTATGGGTGGAACATTTTTTAAAGATATAGGACTAATTCTCTAACCTGACCAAAAGATATGGGACCAAATTGGGACCTTTTTGCAAAGATATGAGACTAAAAGTACAAAAAAAAAATACATAACTAAATTGAGAATGAGGAAAAGATACGGGACAAAATTTGCACTATGAACTATTCTAAATTACCAATCAGGAAAGTGAGAAACATCAATAAATGATTACGACAACCACCAGGGGTCAACCACATATTACACTTATGATCCGCTAGATTTGAAAATTTTTTGGAGAAATTAACTTTGTCGTTTTTCGAAAGCACTTGGAATCAAATACAGGGAAAAGAAAATAAACAGAGGGGAATAAGGTACCTGAATTGAACATGTAGCTTCAGAGTCAATGACTGCCAAGTGCCAACAACGGGAAAGGCAATAGGACTAGCGAAATCAATCTAGGGTTCCAAAAGAAATGGAGAAGTGGAGAATCTTGGAAACCCTAGAGAAGCTAGCGAAAGGACAAAATCGGAGGTTTATGGAGGGTGGTGTTGGGGTGGGAGGAAACAGGAGAGGAAGAAGACCTCCATGGGAATGGGATTGGGGTGTTTGGTTGGTGAGAAAAGAGACAAGAAAGGAAGAGAGAAAATTGGCAGAAATTTGGGGAGAATCGTAGCCTCATTTCCATTCCACATAGCCATAATTAGGATCCAATGAAACCCTAAAACATCGGAAAATCGATCGCACACCGGCTTCTCTATCTATCTCGGTTTGTTGTTTGTTGCTACCGCCAATACAAACTTGCTTCGCGGGTTGGTTTCTATAGTTTTATTTTTTTTTTGGGTAAATTACACTTTGGTACCCTGTGGTTTGAAACTTGACACTTTGGTACCCTGTGGTATTCTCCATTAACACTTTGGTACCCTTTGGAGCTATTTTGTAATTTTAACCATAACAAATTTTGCAAAAATTACATATTGACCCCAAAAAATTTTCAAAAAATTACAAATAAGTCCCTGGATACATATTATATAGGGACTAAAATGAAAAATTTAAAATTTTTTTGGGGTCAATATGTAATTTTTGTAAAATTTATTATGGTTAAAATTACAAAATAGCTCCAAAGGGTACCAAAGTGTTAATGGTGAATACCACAGGGTACCAAAGTGTCAAGTTTCAAACCACAGGGTACCAAAGTGAAATAGGGTCAAACCACAGGGTACCAAAGTGTAATTTACCCTTTTTTTTTGTCAAAGGTCATTTTGGTCCTAAATTAATATGCTAATGTTCATTTTGGTCCTTTACCTTTTAAAATGTTTAAATTTGTCCTAAATGTTGGCAAAATCAATGTTGTCAAGATCTCGATTTAAATCTTAATCTTACAATTTTACGATCTTATCTAAACGAATTGATACTGATCTTACGTAAAATCTAAATTTACTAGGATCTTATTGATCCTACGATTTTATAAATTAGATCTTACGATTTTATACTTCATCGATCTTACGATCTTATTATTATCGATCTTACAATTTTATTGAAATATGACAACTTTTAAATAATTTTATACTTATAAATGATTTTTATACTATTATATGTTACTTATTTGTATATATAATGAAAAATAAAAAAAATAAAATGAATATGTTTTGATCCATTCAAATTAATTAAGTAATAAACATATTATGTATAAATATTAGTTATTTATTTTTATAAATAAATTTTATGTGCAGATATTTAAAATATATTATGTTACTTTTTGTATATATATATAAATATATATCTATAGTTTTTTAAAGTTTATAAGATGATCTACGATCCGATCTTATAATTCGATCTATTTTATACCTCTTTCGATCTTAAGTAAGATATCGATCTTGCCAACATTGGCAAAATGTTTAATTTTGATTCCAAATTATTGAATTTAGTCATATTTCTCTCATCTCTCATTTCAATTTTAAATGACTTGTTAAGAGTAACTTATTATGACCCGATTCAATAATTTTGGACTAAAATGAAATATTTTGTCAACATTTAATATCAATTTAAACATTTTGAAACATAAAGGACCAAAATGAACATGAGAGCATACATTTAAGACTAAAATGACCCTTTAACCTTACTTTTTCGGAAAAATTACTCATTCTTAGTGTAGTCAAGATCTAGATTTAGATCGTAAGATCGTAAGATCTTACGATCTTGCAAGGCAAGATTTAGTTAAATCGGATGCAGGATCGTTTTTTAGCAAGATCGTGGTAGGATTGCTATTTTGCTCATAAGATCGTACGATTTTACCGATCCTATATTTTTTTTTGAATTTTTTTTTTTTAAAAATGGTCCAAAATGTTGCTTTTGGGGACTTTTTTTTTTGTCCAAAATGCTTCATTTTAAACACCCAAAAATTAAAAACTCTAAATATGTTGTTCGTTTATTGAGCTTAACTTATCAAGTATTGAGCTTAACTTGAAGTTCTTTAGGATATGAACGTAATTGGAGTACTTTTGAGAGGGTAAGAAACTCTAAACATGACTTTTTTTTTTTTTTACAAATCTTATTATTTTATTCTCTTTATATAGTTAAGTTAATTATTTATAATCATTCATTATTTAGGTTTACACAAAGAGAATGAATCGTATGATTCAAAAAAAGATGAATGAGTTGGTCTATGTTATATTTAATCGAAAATTGAAATGGAAAAGAATTATAAGAAAGCTTAACAACATAGAAAATCTTTCTTCTGATGATAAATGGATCACTTAGAATAATGAAAAAAGAGATGAAGACATAGAATGAAGTAAAACACGAAGCCTTTGAAGTTCAAGAAGTAGAAAATGTTGAACCTCTTGGCACTATTGATAATTTGGGTATTCCAGTGGATGAAATAGAAGTGGGAGACATTGATGATAATGATTTTGATGTGTGATATATGCTTGGATGAACTTTTTGATAGTGATGTTCTAAATTTGTAATGTTACTCGTGGTTGTTGTCTTGTTTTTTTTAATTTTTTATTGAACTTACGATAAACTTTTTAGACATCTTGATAATTAGCTAATTACATGTTGAGACTATAAATTGATGATGTTGGATAAAGATCTTGAGACATTTTATAAGATGAATTTATGACTTATGAAGATATATATATATTCATAGATAGATATTAGTAATTGTTTATATAATTTATATAATATTTTTTTAAAAAAATTCATATGATCTTACGATCCTCAATCCGATCTATCTTATACCTCTTCCGATCTTGACTACGTTGCTCATTAGATCTCTCAAACCACTAAAACTTGGGTCCCATGTATTCATTTTTTTCCAATTTGGTTTCTATTAAATTTGTCTTCTCAATTTAATCACTCACAAATTATTTTGTCATCAATTTCAGTTCTTATATTTAATTTTTTTACTAAATTAATTATATAACATTAATTAAAAATTTAACATTACTAGTTCATAAAATAACATGTCAATTATTATATAAACATATTTTTTTTTGTTATTAAAATTAATTATCATAAATGGTTTTATTAATTTTTTAAAATTTTAAATATAATTTTAAATTTTTATTAATTTATTTTATTAATATAAAAATGAAAGTTGTTTGATAAAATAATAAACATTAAATAAACTTTCTTTAAGAATAAATACAATAATTTAAGGGTAAAATACACTTTAGTACCCTAAAAGATAAAAGTTGACACACAACTACCCTAAGGTTTGCTCCGTTACCACTTTGGTACCCCGAGGTAACATTCCGCTAGTACTTAAAGAAAACGTTGACGTGGCTCAATCTTGACTGTCGATTTTTACTACATCTTAGCCGTTAGATTCTATTGCATCTTAAATTATAGTTCACTCTCCAACAAGATTTCTTTTCTGCGTTTAAGTCCTTCCCCTTTGGTAAAATGGATCAAACTGCAACAAACTAAAAGAACTGAGAGAATTTCTTACAATTTCATCCCAATGACTAAAAAGTTATTAAAAAAAATTACAGAAAGATCATTGAAGTTTTGTTAAATCAAAATCTTCCTTTTTTTCATGAAATTTCTTTCAACTAAGTCCTTGATTAATTATAGATTAGACTCAAATATTTACCAACTTTATCATATCAGTCGTTCAACACAAAACGAAGCTCTGTATCTTTATTTTTTAGTTTATCTTCCATTTAATCTTGTACTAAAAAAAAATCTTTCATTTAACTAACAATTTGTTTTTTTTTTTTTTATATTTTAGTGTATATAAATGGCAAAGCCAAGCCCTCCGCCGACAGCCCCTCCCTTACTCGATCTCCGGTTTCAACATCATCATTGAACTCATCTAGCACTGCAAGGCGCTTTTTGCTGGCGACTGGTAGTCAACGATCCTATTCAATAGTTTTGGACTAAAATGAAATATTGTGTCAACATTTAAGATTAATTTGAACATTTTGAAACATAAAGGACCAAAATGAACATTAAAACATACATTTAGGACTAAAATGACCCTTTGACCTTACTTTTTTGGAAAAATTACTCACTAGATCTCAAACAACTAAAATTCCATTTTGGTCCCATGTATATTTACTTCTTTCCAATTTGGTTTCTATTAAATTTCTCTTCTCAATTTAATCCCTCACAATTTATTTTGTCATCAATTTCAGTTCTTATATTTAGGGTTTGTTTGTTTTAGATTATGAGCAGCTCATGAATTGATTATTCTCAAAAAGCTGAATAATGTCATTCGTTTTAGATTATTCAATAATCTGTTTATAATCTACAATAATCTCAAATCTCAAACTATTCAATTACTTTTATACCCCTATAAACATACTTATAATTACCTATACTTCAACATATACTCAAATATACACAAAAGATATAATTGTCATTTTACATCACCCTCAATTTATTACACTTACAACAATCTCTCTCCATCACATCACTTTTCACCAATCCTTTTTAATATTTTTTCTCTAAATTATTATTATTAACTTTTCACTTAAAATAATAATAATAATGATAATTTATTTTTTATTTAAATATTAATTGATATTATATTTTTATTATTAAAAATAATTTTTATCCCTCTTATTTAAACAATTAACTATATAAAATCAAAAAATAAATTAAGCAAACATATTTAAAAATTTAATTTTAAATAATAATTCATTACTATTTTGGAACAACTCGGTATGTTTTTAACTTTTATTTTCTCTGTTAAGGACCGATGCATTAATTTGGTAAAAATTCGATGGCCTAAAAGTTAATTTTTTTGTCTAAAATTTATTTTGTCGAAGTTACATAATTATAATTGTAATATAGAGAGAGAAGTAGATGGACAATAATTGTTATTTTACCCAAAGACCAAATTTTTCACGATTTTAATATCACATGAAACAACCAACTTGTATTTTTTAGCGGCTGATTCGTTCAATCAATACAGAATGAAGGACCAAAACGTAAGTGTCACCATGAAAAATTATTTGGGCAAAATTTGATAATTATAATTATAGTATGTATATTTATCAAGTGAAATAAGTTATCCATGTAATATAGAAAAAGCTCCAAATTGGAGCTTCTAAAAAATCCAGATTATTGCAATTCCCAATGCAAAAAATATCATTAATTAATAATCTACTTTTTAATAATCTAATCCAAACAACTCAAATTATTCTACAACTCCAAAAAGTCAACAAGTATATTTCTCTTTCATTTTTACTTTTAGACAATTTATCAATTCTCATACCCTTCTATCTACCACCACAATCATTACATACTCATTTGAATAATTTCACACTTAAAATCTACTTTTACAACATTTAATCGAAACAACCTTCTTAATATAATCTGATTTTTCATAATCTGCTCATAAGTTGATCAAATTATAAGAGGCTTATGATCTAATCCAAACAAACCTTTAGTTTTTTTTACTAAATTAATTATATAACATTAATTAAAATTTAACATTACTAGTTCATAAAATAACATGTCAATTGTTATATAAACATATTTTTTGTAGTTATTAAAATTAATTATCATAAATGGTTTTTTTAATTTTTTAAAATTTTACATATAATTTATAATTTTTAATGAATTTATTTTTTTAATATAAAAATGAAAGTTGTTTGATAAAAGAGTAAACATTAAATAAACTTTCTTTAAGAATAAATACAATAATTTAAGGCTAGGTGGTAAAATCTCAATTTACTTTCAAGAGTAAATTATACTTCCATATACCTTCTGTCATTAACACAAAAGGGCATGTGGTCTCGTTAATATTTAACTGAAAGTGTTGACGTGGCTCAATTTTAGCTATTCTTTTTTATTGCATCTTAGCTATCAGTTTTTAATACATCTTAATCGTTGATTTTTCTTTCACTTGATCGTTGTCAATTTCTATTTTAAAGTTAAATATTCATCTAATTTTCTTTAAGATTTCTTTCAACTGGTTCCTTAATTTTTTTTTACAAATCAATCCAAGAACCTTATCATCTTTATCAAATTAGTCCCTGAATAGTAAACACGGAACCTCCTCCCTTGTTTCTGTCGACGTTTCGCCAAACACTAACATAAATGGAATTCGCGTGAATAGTACTGATCTGACCTAAAATGAACACATATTTTTGGTCATATCTTATTATTATTATTATATTTTTATGACTTGAGATTGATACCATAGGTGGTGCATTGAGTTAAGCATAAAAACCACAATTTAACAATCATTTTATGCATTTATTATTAACAACGTATTTTAATGATATATTATAAGATTTTGCATAATTGTTTGTTAAGAATTTCAGCTGGAAACCATAAATATAATAAAGAAATAAATAATATTTGAAGATAAGAACGATCACAGCAGAGAATCATGTTGTGTCGTCACGTGTGCCGCCGGCACAAGTGAAGGCACACGCTTCTAAGACAGCATGACGTCAGCAGATAAGTTTCAGCATAAAAATCGGATGAGCCGTTGCCCGTGCCGCCAGGAATTCCCATGACACACGCAAAGACTCGGTCTAGGGTACGATTTGGACGGCCAGGATTCAAGATATCGAGACGCCGTTGGATTATTCCGCAAATTCCGTTGTGCCGCCAGCCTGTGCCGCCGGCCCATTCCGTGGCCAAAGTCCATTTTCTTTGCTATAAATAGAGCTCGTCATTCCACCTCTAGAGCACACAATCAAATTTGGAAAGCAGCTGAAGAGCGGCAGCAACCATCAAGAGGTATCTGGGATCTAATTAAGGTTTTCGTTATTTCTCTATGATGAGAGGCTAAACATCTTTGCTTCCTGGAGGAGAATCTAAAGGAAGCCGGAGTTCATCGTTCTTCATAGTCCAGGGAGTGTTTATTATTTAGTTATGATTATTCGTTAGTTGTTCTTAGGTGAAGGTTTGATTCAAGATACAATTAGAAATAGGTTTAGATTGGTTTAATATTCCCATAACTTATTTAGTGTAATTCTTCAGAACTACGTTATTTAATCGGTAGATAGAGTTATGATCTAAATCCTATCTTGTGCCATTGATCTATCATGAATGTTGTTAGTATTAATTACTATTTCTCAGGTGGCAATACTAATTGATCTAATAACTAATTACTCTTGAGTCTTCAAGGTATACAATAGTATGTGGACTTAATAAGCATATCTATTTAAAAACTCTTCCGTATCTTTATGAACTAGGATGGTGGAATTCGTGATTGTTCTCTAGGAAATCTTTATCTCATTGTTCCCTTATCTTTTATATTATTGTTAATATATCTATCTTCATAGCCTCACCTAAGTTCATAGATATTCATACATATAATTAGTAGTTGTCTTTAACCACGAAGTTCCGCAAGATATTCGACCTTGGGTTAGAATCTATACTATATTTTAATATACAGTAATACTTGCGAGACTTGAGTATTATTAATTTGATCGTTACCCACATCGGGCACCTTACGACGGGTGCCCCGGTCAAGTACTGTTTTTATTTTCTGTAAATTCGAGCTTTCAAATTTAGATTTCATATTGGAATTCAAAGAAAAGTTTGGATATCGTAGGTGGTTTGAATAACAATGTGACCTTTTAGCATTTGTTGATTAAGGAGATATTCATCCAGTTCGTGTGAATATCGTAGAGACGCAGACATATCAGTTTTGCGCTGATGATTCTAATTCCATAGAACTGATAAAGTGTTTCTATGACAAGAAGGTATGATTTCAATCCTTAATATCTTAATTGAATCCAAATGCAATCTTTGAGAATCAAATTGGAAGATCAAATCTTCCTTCTAGGTCCCACATAAGAATGCGCCAACCTTCCCTAATTTTCTTTGGAATTTTATAAATCAATAACATTCCTAACTCTTAGGAAGTCATAACCAACTTATTATCTTCCAAAGATTTTGAATTAAAATATTACCCTAATATCTTTAATTCAAATTTTGAATCTTTGAAATCTATATCAAATCTTGAATTTCAAATTCATGACTTTAATTAATAAAACAATTCTATTAATTAAAATCCTATAAATGAGGCGCCACCCTCAAGCCCAATATTAGTGAATTTAATAAATCAATAATCTCCTAACTTTTAGGAACCTTATCTAATTTATTATTCCCTAATATTATAATTGTAAATAGATTAATCCCATTAACTATTTAACAATTAATATATTTAAACTTGTCCCACAAATTTAAATATCATAACCGTATATTTTATTTAAGACAAGACTTTATGTCCCAGACATTTTGCTATGTCTTAAATTGTGTCGCCGGAATGACTCACGAATTAACCCTAATTCGTGTCCCTTTAAGCGGTGTCCAGATCCTGCTCATGTGTGACCCAGCAGGCCCCACGTGAAGTTGGCAGTAAGACATCCCTATGACTCACAAGTCGAGAGCGGACTCTAGCAAGTCATCACGACTACCCAAAACACGTGAGTTATCGTTTTATCAAAAAGACCGATTTAACCTTAGTACCACCTTGTCATAGACCCTATTGTCACACGATATTTTGGTTCTGGATAAGGCACGGGAAAGTCATCCTTAATCCAAACCTCAACTTTCTCGATTTCCTGAGTTAGTCCTATTTTCCTGAGTGGCCACTCTTTCCTTGGACAGATTCATCGAGGGCGCCAGTTAGATATCTCTCATATATATGAGGGACAAAATCCCATCTTGGTCAACCACATTCCTCAGCACTGCAATCAACCAAACCCGTACCTAGCCCTTATGGCTACCCTGCTACGGGCAACGTTAGACTAGGCCAAAGTCTGACAACTACAACGCCGGAATAGTCAAGACCTCAGGTCTAAGGCATCGTGACAGGCGTACAGGAGAGACTAGCTAATGACTAAACCCATGCAGGACTCTCCGGGTCAGTCCAGCAACTTGTAACTGTTGGGAATCCAAGACGCCTAAGGCAGCGGAAGCAAAAATAAAATAAAAATAAACGCCTAGGTCCTATGATTCCCGAACGGATCCGCTAGCAGAATTTAAAAATTTTGGTTAGTGTTATACGTCTCTAGTTTCAATCTGATGGTTGAACGGGGCGAGTTCCACGGAGTCCACTCCCAGAGTACTCCCTCTGCCAGTAATCCACACGAACAGTTTCTTTGAACACCGAGGTGCTAGCCTCCAATTCTTTTCTCCAAAAGAATCAAGGACCAATCTACAGACCTCTGACTTCAAGAACTCCTTCTTGAATCAGCAACTGAGGTGGCGCTTAGAAGAATCCCCCCACAAGAACTCCTTCTTGCCTATTCTTCTCTCAAAACCCTAATTGTAGAGCAAAAATCGAAATCCTCTAACTCTTAGAGAAAGTCGATTTTCTCTATGTGTGTGCAAAGGAATATTTTCTCTCTCTAACTCTTAGGAGGAAAATCAAAATTAGGGTTGCATAAAATTGCTTGTCAGACTTATGGTGCAAGTCGACTTGCACACATATATATAGACTAAAATTTGGTGATTTAATAATTCCTAAAATAAAGATATTCTGATAATATAATTATTTTAAGACTTGAATTTATAATTATAATATTACCTTAATATTATATTTAAATTCAAATTGCAATCTTGGAGAATCAAATTGAGAGATCAAATCTCCCAATGGGACCCACC
>QANZ01001464.1:0-26531 GCA_003254925.1 Chamaecrista fasciculata | reverse complement strand
TTATTTTTTTGTTGGGAAAATACATAATTTTCCATGTGTTTGTTATTTTTCTGGTTCGAATCATGGGTAGCAAAAAAATTGCAATGTTGTTTTGTTGGGAAAATACAAAGTTATGAACCAAATTGTATATTTAAAATAATTTTCATATTACTTGCATTCTAGTCCCCAAGTTGTCATATACACATATTAGGGACCGGTTCATTGGACCTATACAAATTTATAGACCAAATTTTATTCATTGGACCGATACAAAGTTATGGACCAATTGTACGTTTACAATAATTTTCCTGTTATTTGCATTCTGGTCCCCAAAATATTATTTGTTTATTTTTTTGTTGTTCAATTTCATAAATAGGCCCCATTATTCATGGCTGGGATTTTCTACGAGCCTTGAGTTATCATTTACACATGTTAGGAATTGATTCATAGGCCTGATACAAATTTATGGACCAAATTGCAATCTAAAAAGAATTTTAATGTTATTTTCATTTTGACGGTACAAGCTTTGTTCGAGCCCCGAGTACAGATATTAGGGACTGATTCTTTGGACCGATACAATGTTATGGACCAAATTTTATGTTTACAATACTTTTCATGTTATTTGCATTTTAGTCCCCAAAATATTACTTATTATTTTCTTTATATTCAAATTCATAAATGTGCCCCATTATTCATGGCTGGGATTCTCTACGAGCTTTGAATTATCACTCACACATGTTAGGGATTGATTAATTGGCCGGATACAAATTTATGGACCAAATTGCATTCTCAAAAGAATTTTAATGTTATTTTCATTTTGCCCCATAATCTCATCCAATAGGATGGACCAAAATCCATCGTCCCATAGGATTGAGAAATCACGCTTTCCAAGATCATCTCATCCCAATATCATCCCAGTCAAACCCCAGTCAAACCTCACCCAAACACCTATCATCTCATCTCAATCTCCATCTCAACATCATTATTTCATACAATTTCTACCCCTATACAAATTAAAAAAATTCATAATCATATTTCAACCAACCACAATCATTACATACCCTTTTATATAATTTCACACCCTATTATACATCATTTTCTCTCAAACCATCCAAACACCACTACATCATTTCATCTCATCCTAATTTCAACATCATCTCATCTCATCTCATAGGTTGAGATTGGATTGAACTAAAAGTTCCCAAACATGTCCTTGGAGAATCAAATTGAGAGATCAAATCTCCCAATGGGACCCACCATCCATGCGCCATCCCTCTTTCTAATTTCCTTGGATTTTTATAAATCAAAAACTTCCTTATTTTTGATTCACCAAAGATTCTGAGATGAGATCTTCACCAAATCTTTTGAATTCAAATATTTTGAAATCTCCATCAAATCTTTTGAATTCAAACATATTATTTGAATTAATAAAACAATTTTATTTATCCAAATAATTTCCTTAGAGGCGCCACCCTCATAGATTATTTAGGAATTTTATAATTCAATAATTTCCTAACTCTTAGGAACATTATCTGAATTATTTTCCTAATATTTAAATAGTCAATAATTAATCTCATTAATTATATAAACAATTATTTATATTTAAATTTGTCCCACAAATCTAAATATGTCAGCTATAGATTAATTAAGACAAGACATAATGTCCCAGACATTTCCTCTATGTCTTAAATCGTGTCACTCGCGTGACCCACGAATTAACCCTAATTCGTGTCCTTTTCAAATGGTGTTTAGCTCGTGTGTGACCCAGCAGGCCCCACGTGAAGTTGGTAGTAGGGCATCCCCATGACCTACAAGTCGTGAGCGGACTCTAGCAAGCCATTACAACTACCCAAAACACGTGAGTTATCATTTTTGCTAAAACGACTTAACCTCAGTACCTCCGTGTCAGAGATCCGATTGTCCTACGATATCTTGGTCATGGATTAGGCACAGGAATGTCATCCATAATCCAAACCACAACTTTCTCGATTCCCTGAGTAAGTCCCAATTCTTGAGTGGCCACTCTTTTTCCTGGACAGACTCATCGAGGGCGCCAGTTAGATATCTCTCATCTAATGAGGGACAAAATCCCATTTTGGCCAATCCACATTCCACAGCAATGCAATCAACCAGACCCGTACTTAGCCCTTATAACTACCCTGTTACGGGTAGCGTTAGACTAAGCCAAAGTCTGACAATTGCAGCGCCGGAATAATGATGACCTCAGGTCTAAGGCATCGCTACAGGCGTACTAGGAGAGGCAAGCTGATGACTAAACCCATGCAGGACTCTCCGGGTCAGTCCAACAACTCGTAACCACCTTACGTAATTGCACCATGACTCTCGTCCCAGCATCTAGTGCGTGCATCTCATGCACCGAGGTCATGCTAGTCTTAGTTCATTTTTGTTCCCACAAAAATAATAAACCAGGGACAAATTTAGATTAATTATCTCATAATTAATCATGGACGTTATCATAGTAAACATGCTAATAACATGATAACACATTAATTTATCTTCCATAAATTAATAATATGTTCACAACATATTTACATAAAATGATTGGCCCTATGGCACAATCTCCAACAGTAACCCCTTACATAATTGCACCATGACTCTCGTAAAGCATCTAGTGCATGTATCTCCATACACCGAGGTCATGCTGGTCTTAGTTCATTCTCGCTCCCACGAGAATAATCGACCAGGGACGGATTTAGATTAATTATCTCATAATTAATCAAGGACGCTATCATAGTAAACATGCTAATAATATGATAACAATATAATTTATCTCCATAAATTAATCAATATGTTCAAAACATATACATAAAATGATTGGCCCTAGGGCACAATCTCCAACATTTTATATATATTATGTGGGCCAACCAACCAATACAATGGAATCAACCTAAGACTAGGACCACCCCTAAGGTTTTACAATTATCCTTTTACAGTCCTGAAAAATCCTCACGGGTAGTGTCAAGGTTCCTATATACTCCTCTTATCTTGCAACGACTCACGACTCACCCTAAGGTTTCACAGTAAATGAGGAAGGCAACCTACCACTACTAAGGATATCGAACGAATCAGACAATAAGAAGAAGGAAGAATGGGTTCTCTCACAAGGAGATGGTTCACACTAATTGATTTTTCGACAAAGGATTATTACAACAAATATGAGTAGGAAATAAGCTCTTGAATACTCTTGTAATAAGCAGTTCTTGTTCAGTCAGTCTTCTTCAACGCTTTGAAAAGCTCTTCTTTGTATATTCATCGTTGAAGGAAGCTTCATAAGGAATTGATTTGAATTCTTCGATTCTTTAAACTCCAACGACTATGTCTTTATGAATCTTCAATTTCTTCTAATAATCATAACAGTCACAATGTATACATTCCATATATGCTTCTTTCGTTGAGTATGCAACTTCAATTTGCACTTTGACTTCATTAGGATTCAGCAACATATGTCAAAGGAATTGGTAGTCAGGATTTGAAAATTTTCCTTATTTAGTTCCTCGCATGAAATGAAATACTCAAGTTAGGAAACTAATTTTAATCACTGAAATTATAGAATATGCAACAAATTAACTCAGATTAGATCATTCCTAAACAAGCAGCGCATGCAATTATCACAAAGATTAGCATTTAATGTTTTGCGCAATCAATCAGGATTCTTTCCATATATATAAGGATCTAATTATGAACATGTGCAACTAATGATTAAATCACACTAAAACGATTTGCAACATTCATATATCAAATACTTAAAACATATTTCGAATATACATAATTCTAGAAATATTAAAATATTTATTACAATTTTTTTGTGAATTATCAAAATAAAATATCATATATAAAGGATATGTCGATCCTAAAGGATATGAAAACGTCAAGGAGTTCCTTAGCATCAAATTTTCCAGCATATATAAAGGGCCAAAACCCTATAATAGTTTTTAATGTTTACTTTAAGTTCTATTTTGGTCTCTAATATTTTTTTTTTGTTCCATTTTGATTCTTAACAAATGAAAAGATTTCAATTTCTTATTGTTGAAGAGATCCAAAATTTTGATGAATTGGGTTACATATATATCTTATAATTAAAATAAATGTTCACATTAATATTTAAAAGCTATATATAATAGACCAAAACTTATATCAAGTTCCTTATATCCTTGTTATCAAGTTTTTCAATCAACATTTAACATGTGACAAAAAATTTATATATGACCAATTATGATAGAAAAAGAATATTAAACATCACTTTTCACTTGACAAATCATTGAAGAGAGATAGTATATTTAAAACTTGTAATTGGAAGAACTTAATAGCATAGATATAAGGAACTTGATATAAGTTTTTTCCTATATAATATTGAGATTTAAGTAAATATTTTTAAATTCTAATTAGATGTCACCTTAATACTATGAGTAATATATATATATATAGTCTTATTATAATGGAAATATAAAAAAGCCTTTGTGGTAGCGTGTTTGACAACCACATGATTAAAAAATCAAAGAGATGCATATTTTATTTTGTTTAATTCATTAATTACCCAAGAATAAATATACTTTGTTTCTATTCTCTCTCTCTATTTATTCAAACTGTGGTGACATTTTATTTTATAGTGCCATCATGAAATGTTATGATTATGTAACGGTTTGTTTTCTTTATCTGAATTATATGAGATTTTATTTATGACATAAGCAAAAATTAGTTTCATTGAAATTGAGTGAGTCTACCCGAGCAATAAAACTTTTATTAAATATCGGTCAAAATGTAGAGACACTCCTGAGTTTTAGGTTGAGTGTATATAATACTCCTGAGTTTTTAATTTGTGTAAATAGGACCCTTTGAGTTTTCAATTACGTGCAAATAACATTATTGTGTTAAATTTAGGCCAAATCAATGAGGGTATAATAGTAATTTCATACAAAATCTAGGGAAAAGTCCTGATTTGATCCCTCAAATTTACTTAAAGTTTCGTTTTGGTCCCTCAAGTTTCTAAGAAGTTGCGATTTCTTCACGCAGTTCTTCATTGAGTCTAAGAAGCTCTGGTACCTCATCTGTCTCGTCATCACTCAGCTTCATCGCTGGCTTCTGCTTCGGCGCCATGGTAATTAAGACGTAAGATTCAAAATCTAAATCATCGCTACTGATCTGTTTTAATTTTGTAGATTTAATTTTAAGAATCAAATGAGAGTTAATTGAAATTTGAAAGTGAGACTAAGATTAGTGGCAGATTGGATGGCCTTTTCGGTTTGATTCTTGGAGGAAAGATTAATGGATTGATTCTGGATGGATCTTGGTTTGATTCTTGTTCAACGAAAGCTTAGGCTTGATTAGCTTGGTTTGGTTTTTAAGAGATGGACTGTGGTGGGTGAAGGAAGAAGAAGAAGGAGGAGAAGAGTTTTGATGGATCTTTTGTTTCGGGTAAAATTGTTTCAAATATTAGTTTATACATTTTTTTCTTACACTTTGGTCCTATTATAAAAAGAAATGATCTTAATTCAAAAAAATAAAACATTTCGGGTAATGTAAACTAATTTTTTCTTTTATTTAACAGAAGAATTGGATGGAAATTAGAAAGCGACTAACGATAAAACTTTTTTGAAACTTGAGAGAGCAAAACGAAGTTTTTAGCAAACTTGAGGGACCAAAATAGGATTTTGGCCTAGATTTTTTATGAAATTACTATTATACCCTCGTTGATTTGGCATAAATTTAACACGAGGGTGTTATTTGCACGTAATTGAAAACTAAAGGGTCCTATTTGCACAAATTGAAAACTCAGGGGTGTTATGTGCATTTAACTTAAAACTCAAGGGGTGTCTCTGCATTTTGGCCTTAAATATTTTATGTAACCAATTCTTAAATGCAGTACAGATTTGCGGAGGATTAGTTCTTAGCTTAGCTAAAAGGATACCTTGGGCAAATATATTTTATGTAACTACCATTTTTCTTTTTTTTGGTAAGACAAGGGGCCTCACAGTCCAGGTAACAAAAGCAACAACAACAAAATCAAAATACAAAGGCTAAAAGCCTCATGGCAAAATGGACCCAAACATGTTCTCAAAGGGTCTGACCAAAAAAAAAATTGTTCTCAAAGAGAACTAAACGCATTCTCTCTTCACATGAGAGACTTTGACAGTCCAATCTCTGTGAAGCCAAGCCGGAACAAATGGCAACTATACTTGTTTCCTTACTCTATACGGTTAGAAATATAGTATAGACTTTGATAGTGTGATCACTGTCCTTAAAGAAATTAAGCCCCCACTGTTCAATTGCTGCTGGGTTTGTATGACAGATTTCCTCCAGAATTTTACATAGCCAGCAAAACTATAATATCTTATGAACACAATTTTGTGAAAGAAAAGTTGAATATGAGATCTCTTGATCGATTTTCTGTTTGAGAGAAGAGATGTTATTTATAGAGGGAAAACTGAAGAGGTACAACCTTTCAGAGTCCTACACTCATATCTTTTCATGTCCAACCTTAATGGTTGGTCATAATTTGTCATGATTCAACATTAATGACTTTTCAATAAACTGTTACAACCATCCACATATGAAGAGTTATGACTCTTCACATATGAGCCCTCTTTTCAACCCTTCAACTTACTCAATGTGGAACTTTAATTACTAACAATTTTCCAACAGGCGTTAGCTTCATGGAAGTGGTTATTTTAATTATAGTTATAATAATTGAGTTAATTGCCGATGTTCATGCGATTGCTAAATTATTTTAGAAAATGGTTTTGTAGTGATTGCGCTCCAATTTTTTGAGGCTAGGAAGATCAACATTGATTCTCCAAGGACATTTCCATTCATGAGAATCTCCATCTTTACTTGCTTTTATTTTATACTTACTTTATATGCACAAAAACTTCAAAATATCTTTCACTTTATTGTTCTTTTTTATCATCCTTAAGATGCTTGATAAATTGCTTCAATTATTCCAAAAATCATTACAAATGCACGTTGTTTACCATGGTTCTAATTTGAAGCTTCATGAGAGAATTGACCTAGGCCTATAGTGCATTAATTTAGTATTATTTGATTTGATATAGCTTATCATGGGGTGATCATCCTTGCCGTGTCCATGAGGTTCAAGACTTCAAGTGGTCTATTAAAGCATATATTTGAATTTCAGAACAACTCTTCTCTCTAGCGTTACGAGCTAAATATTGGGGATGACGTTTTCGAATACACCTGAAAAAAAATATCTAGTATCCATTCGTTAACAGATATCGGATAGAGTATGAGTATTGAAAAATTAAAAATTAAAAATTATCGGATATCGGGTATATATGAATATTGCTTCAACTATCTGATATCCATACGAAACGAACGGATAGTTATAATACCCGATATTCGATATTCTATAATATGAATATTTTATCTATTTTTGTTATATTTATGATTATTATATTTTAATTAACGGACATTTGGTTACTGATATCGAATGTATATAATTTTTCAATTAGAATATTCTATTTTATATCCGCTATATTTCGATATTTAAGATATTTCGGATTCCCGTCAGATATTGAATATTGCATAGAGTACGAGTACGAATACTATTTTATATAGAGTTTTGAGTTTTCAAATATTAAATAAAATGAATGTATAGGAATATAAATAGTGTCAAAATCACCAGTATCCTTCTAAATACTATTCACCTAAACTATCGTGAGTCGTCACACTTAATACTCTTTAGAAAGCTGAAATAATGTTGCTACACTTTCAGTAAAGATCAAACAATAGATAAGAGCATCTCTAGAGAGAAAAATCTTCTTTCTTTGTTGATTTGATTTGTACCTTTTAATCTGTAGAAAAGACTAGGACTTAACCCTGTCACCAATATTATCAAAAACAAAATCACCCAAAATTTGAAAGAGGTATCTGTCAAACAAATATCAGGAATAACCTAAGATTGTTATATCAAACTTTACATTTGTCTCTTTGAATTCTAATAAGGCTTATCTCGAAGTTGTTACCTTTCTGATGAGATCTAGGCAAATGTATAACGTTTGAAACTCACTGTTCTTCTAAGTTCTAAGTTTTGTTTCTTGATTTCTTCTTTTTAAGTGGTAGGAAAAATATACATATGGGGAACTTAAAATGTCTAAACATTTGAGGAACTGAATCAAGAATGATAAGGAGAAAACAATAAAAAAAATAAAATCAACCAGTGATCAATTTATTCAAGATGGTCATGTGGCCTTATTGACATAAACATTGCAGCATACTGCAAGAGCCTACGTTCAGTGCCTCCATTAATATCTTCCATTACATGAATCACTGGACCTTTCGTCCTCCTCCTGTAACGCCGCCACGCAAATTGTATATTCACAGCAGCCCATGTTCGCCAATTCGACGAGTAGTATCTGGCTGTTCTCTTCAGTCTTTCATTGTTAAATTTGTAGCGAAAGTGATCGGTGACGTACTTAAGGTTATCAGCATCAAGGCCAAAGGCTTCTGTTGATTCAATGCACACGAATGTGGCCGAAGATGCTGGAAGCCGGTCGATAAATGGCCGGCGAAGGCACCATGAGAGCAACTCATCACCTAGAAACCCTCCTGCTTCAAGGATACTGGTGGCTACAATGCCTTTGCTAAGTCTTTGACTTCTTTTTATCCTTCCATGAACAATGAACACCATTCTTGCCACGGGATCTCCTTCTCTAATTATCTATTACACAGGAAGAACAAAGAAAGACGTAGAGATTTGTTTTAAGTGTTTGGAAGAAGAGAAAAAAGAGACTAAACTATCAATTTCGTCTTTGGATAATATGAGCGCTGCCAATTTAGTCTCTGAATATTTTAAATAAATGATTTAGTTCTTGAAAATGCATGACTCGTGACAATTTGATCCCTCCAGTGATTAAGTTGTAATGAGTCATGAATTTTCAAAGACTAAATCAAGAACTAAAACGATAATATCCAAATAATCTATGGACTAAAATGTTAGTTTACTCAATATTCTTACCTTTTCATCTTTAGAAAATATTAGGGGTCTAACTCTGTCACAGATGTTATCAAGAATAAGATCATCCAAGTTGTGAAACAAAGGTACCTGTCCAAAAGAGATATCACAATAAGGGAGAACCCTAAGATAGTGATAATCAATATAATGGGGTGAAATCAAATGCCATGCCCTTATTAATTAACTCTTCATATTGTGTTCTTTTATAAGCCTTATCAATTCCGAAACTGCTAAGGTTTCTTCTTTATTAGGCAAATCATTTCAATACTACAACTGTTTGGTTATTTTGAGGTCTGTGTTTTAATTTTGAAATGTATATAAAGCATTTTCTTAATGATCATATATAAATCTCAAAACATATTTAGATGATCATATACATATTGAACAAAAGGTATTTTCCGGCTTCGTTACCTTTTTTATGAGATCTAGGCATAGATAACGCTTGATGTCCCTCCTCAGACCTTCTGGCAAGCCTTTGATCAATTCCATTTCGTCGTCTCCTCCCATGGCTGCCCATCGGTGACGTTCAAAATGGCGAACTCTCTGTCTTAAATGGGATGGTAGCTGCCTCCTCCTCATCCACCATTCCATGTCTCGGCATCTCAACTGCATCTTTCTCTTCTTTGCCATCACTGCATGTAAGAAAACCTTCATGGCAGCCAAAACAAAATCTTATTGTTGTGTGACTGTGTTTTAATATGAAACAGTTTCTTAAATTGCAAGGAATTTCAGGTCATTTTTTTAAAAAAATTGTAATTAAAAACTCTTGAATCTCTATACCTGGATGTTTCCAATCAACAAAGTGAAAAGAAGTAATCCACTAAGTACTGTGCAAATGCTGAAAATTACTTCTAGCCCCTGACTTGTGGGTTCAAGGATATTGCCAAAGGTGCTGCAAAAGTAAGAAGGAATTGGAAAAAAGAACAAGTTGAAACTTGATCAAGCATGAGTCATTCAGAATATCTTGGTTTCATAGAATGTGTTGGAATTTACATGTCATTTGTTTTCTTAATACTTAACCACTTAAAGTGTTACTTTATACACTCTTTACATTCCTTACCCTCATCTTCTTCTTGATATACTAACTTAAGTATCAAAAGTGTTTTAAAGAGACTCCTTTTGCAAACCATTCTTGCTGGCATTCTCATAAGATTATTCCAATGGTTGCTTAATTTGTCAAAAGACATAATTTAAAATGATTTCAAGACTGAGAAAGATGCTTTAACCAGACAGACATCAATATAGGTGGAAGATAACTAGGAAGCTTCATTCACTGACTTGGAAAGTAACATGAATTTCTTAGTAAAGAAAAAGCAACACTTGTGAGTCAATTAATTGGTTTTTATATAGCAATTTACCTAAGGGTCATCAAACCCCAACAAATGGGATATAGGATCTTGACAGCCAAGGAATTGCTGGATATGACTGGAAGAGCTGACTGGTAGATCCCATATTTAAAAGGGCCTTCAACATCTAAGCACAATGTTGGCTTTCTCACCATTGCTGTTGTGAAGTTCCCACCACATGGAGAATTTGCTAATGTTCCGTTTGGTAACGCATACCGATAGCAAGCTGCCTCTAAGCATGAAACAGAGAGATTACACCCGGGACTCCTTTCACACTGCTGCTCAAGGCATGATGCCACACGTTGAATCGCAAGCACATACCAGCACCCTCCCGCAACCTATACATTGTGTATTTACAGAAGGGGGAAAATGATAGAAAATAACACCAGTTTACTTTCAATAACTGTGAAGTACAAACACTGACATAGACATAAGACACGACACGGGCAAGCTAAATCATTGGAAATACATTACATGACACGGCATATATGTGTATCTACATATATTGTAATTTCAATAGTAGATAAGAAATAAAAACACAATTAAAGATTTATAAATCTTTATGAAAACATCAAAAATTATATATCTATTAATGAAATATGTTATCATTGTCAATTTTTATTACTTTTCACTATGTCCGAGTTGTGGAAAAATAATTTTAAATTTTGATACTCCTATGAAAATGTGTCGAAAGTATGTCTCATATCGTGTCATATGCGTGATGGACACGGAGACACTCATTCGAAATGAAGTTTCCGTGCTTTATAGTTCCATAAGCAATAAAGATGATGATGATTATGCTAATATACATGAAAAAGAAAACTCAGTTAATTAATTTGTTGTGGCTTACATGAGAAGCAATGAAGTAGGCTATGAGATTGAGGCCAAAGCCCCACCAAATGGTGCCGAAAATGTAGCCTGTCACTTTCTGCATTCTTCTCATCAGGAGGATGCTGTGGTAGACCTTGGGGAGGAATTGGAACAGGAAGATCAATAGCAGTATTGTCATTATGATTTTAATTCGTTGTTCTTGTATCAATTTTGGAAGTATTAACCAAAACACAGCCTGCAAACAGAATTTAAACGTTATGTATAGTAAAGATACATGCAAATATTCGAGTATGGAGAAGTAAATTGCAATTCGCACACAAGGTATATATGCATGAAAATAGAGGAAACTCTGATATTTATTATTGTTTATAAGCTTATATATATACCAAATTATTTGCAATCGTTATTTGAAGCGAAAGGTTTAACCATAAGAATAAAAATTTCCGGCATAAGTGTCTCTAACAACAATTGAACTCAAAAGCACTTGTTACGTAGGTATTAAATATATAGTATTTCAATCAATTACTTATATGACTAAAAAGTAAAAACTAATATATAAATACACTCTATTACCGAAAAATATATATATATATATATATATATATAAATTGACTAAAGGTGACAAAAGGATAAAAAACTTAAATAGTACTGAAATGGTTTTTTTAAGGAAACAAATATATGAACTTAGCTGTAGTTATAAGCTCTGCCACGTTAAATTACAGGGGCTCCCATTTAACCTTATTAAACTTGATTCGTTTTACATTATCTTACAGAAACGTAGGGTATATTTAAACAATAAGAAAAAAAAACACTTACTTCTAGTATAAATTTCTCGTGATTTATTTCAGTCAGCATGTTTTAAATGGCAAAAACAAAAGCACAAACAAGTGTATACAGAGACGTTTGACTTGTTAATTTAATTGAAACTATAAAATTTCTTATGATACATTTTTTTTTTTTATAACTAATAATGAAAATTTATTAAGGCTTTAATTTGTTTTTTTCATTTTTTGAATGCATTGATCAGTTCTTTTTTTTTTTTATTTATCGGTTCTTGTCTAACATAATAACTTCCGATTTTGTTCAAGTCCTGATCTAAAGTTCAAAAGGCCCAAAGACCTCCAACATGTTCTTCTTCGTAATTCCTGAACGGAAGGATCAGTCGATCAGGAAATTAAAATAATGCTTTTACTTCTTATTTTATTTTATTTTATTACTTCTTTTTTGTAAAATATTTTAAATAACACATAAATCTCAAAGCATAAAACCTCATTTTGATCCTCAAACTATGAGGCAAGTTTCATTTTGGTCTAAAATTATTTTTTATCTCATTTTAATCCTCAAACTTTCATATTCATTTCATTTTGATATCCAAGGCAGAATCACGAGTTCCTCTTAACACGTCCTTTGAACTTGAAATGAGATACGAGAGAAATATTACGAAATTCAATAGTTTGGGACCAAAATGAAACATTTTATAAACATTTAGGACCAATTTAAACATTTTAAAACATAATGGACCAATATAAATATCAGACTATACATTTAAGATCAAAATGACCCTTGCACCAAATAACTATATGAGAAAACAAATTATAGGGTAAATTACACTTTGGTACCCTGTGGTTTGAAACTTGACACTTTGGTACCCTGTAGTATTCTCCATTAACACTTTGGTACCCTTTAGAGCTATTTTGTAATTTTAACCATAACAAATTTTTCAAAAATTACATATTGACCCCAAAAAATTTTCAAAAAATTACAAATAGGTCCCTGGATACATATTATATAGGGACTAAAATGAAAAATTTAAAATTTTTTTGGGGTCAATATGTAATTTTTGTAAAATTTATTATGGTTAAAATTACAAAATAGCTCCAAAGGGTACCAAAGTGTTAATGGAGAATACCACAGGGTACCAAAGTGTCAAGTTTCAAACCACAGGGTACCAAAGTGTAATTTACCCCAAATTATATAAGGTGTAAGTGTAAGTAAGTGACCTGGGGAATGGGGAGGATGACGAAGGCGTCAAACCAGAAACGTGAGAGTGAAGCCAAGTAATGCGACGCTATGGCACGTGCATCCCACACTAGCTTCCCACACCCAACCACCAGCGATTCCTTCGACACGTAAGCCATCCTCAACTGCACCCACATATGGATCACGTGCACCGCGTCCACGCACGTGCGCACCACCGTCACCATCATCGCCACCCTTTCGTTCACTCTCAGGCACGGCGTCGCCGCCCCTCCTCCGCCGCCAATCGACAGCGCGTAGAAGAACAACGGATCCACCGCCAACGCCACTCCACGCGCCAGCAACAACGCTCTGTTCCACCTCTGCACGCGCTTGCTCCGTGGATCCACCACGCGCCTGACCCGATCCGATTGAAACCGGGTCGGATTTAACGGATTTTTCTGGATTGGGATCAACGACGATCCCGCCGACGCCTCCCATTGAAGTTGTTGGTGGTAGCCGTCGCAGCTTGTGGAGTGGAACACCGGAACGCCGACCTGAGTGCACGCGTAGCACTCCACGGCGTTTTCCACGGCGTCGCCACCGCCAACGCCGCCGTCGCTAGATTGAGAATGTTTTCCGAGCAGCCTTCGACTAATCCACCTAATAATAATCAAGAATTCGACTAAAACAGTAAGAACATATATAAACCAATTGATTAATTAATTAAGGCATTTAGTTAGAGTGCGATTAACTCATTAACTGAATTAATGTACCTAGGGAGAGAGATCAAGAAGGCGAGAATGATGGATATGGCAGAGATATACAGATAATTTTAATTTCTATGTTTAAAACAGTAATAACATAAACCACGGCACTCGACGGCGTTTTCCACGGCGTCGCCACCGCCAACGCCGCCGCTACATTGAGAATTTTGTCCGAGAATCGTCTATGTTTAAAACAGTAAGAGCATATATAAATCAATTGATTGATTAATTAATTAATTAAGGCATTTATTTAGAGCGATCAACTCATTAACTGAATTAATGTACCTAGGGAGAGAGATGAAGAAGGCGAGCATGGTGGATATGGCAGAGATATACAGATAATTTTGATTTCTATGTTTAAAACAGTAAGAACATAATACAATTGATTAATTAATTAAGGCATTTAGTTAGAGTGATGATTAATGTACCTAGGGAGAGAGATGAAGAAGGCAAGCATGGTGGAAAATGCAGAGAAACCATGGGAGAGAAGAAAACCTGATAAGGAGGAAGGCGATTTAATTAAAATTGTGAGAAGAGAAGAATGATGAAGGAAGCGAGGAAGATGGCGATTAATTTATATATATATATATATATAAACAGAGAATTTTACAGTTGTTTGTGTGAATTTGGAAGCGAGGAAGCCATGGATGGATGGAAGAGTATGAAGGTGAGGTGAAAATTAAAGAAGATGAAAGAAAGCGAGGGTCACTTGAACTAGAAAGGACATTTTGAAATAGAAGGCAAGGGTCACCTTATGGCTAACTAACTAATTATTAAAAAATAATAATATTAAAAAGAATAAAAAAATATTTAATAAATTAAATAATTTCTTACGATTTCTTATTTTTTTTTCATTCAACATGTAATAAATAATTTCTTACTAAAATAATTTTATAATTTAAATTTTTAGAATAATGAGGACATGCAAATCATACCTTAATAATAAATAGGCGAAAGTACACTTTTGGTCTTATAATTTTTACTTATGTCTCAATTTGGTATCAAAACTTTTTATGTTGCACATTGATCCTATATTTTTTGGTCAGGTTGTAGAATCGATCCATATCTTCTAGATAGATTACAAAATATGTCTCGTATTTTTGCAAAATATTCCATATTTTGAGACTAACGATAGAACTTTTTGCAAGATATGAAACAAATCTGCAACAAAAAAATAGACCAAAAGAGTAACAAAAATCTTTAGGGAACCAAATTTAAACTTAAACAAAAGATATGGAACCAAAAGTACACTTTTACATAATAAATATATCTTCAAATTTTTGTTGAGGGAACTTCTTAGTTCTTACTTTGATTCTCTTTAAACAAAATTAGTGATAAGCCATCTATAATCACTTGAGTTAAATCACGTTTATTTATCAAAATTTATATTTAAAAAATTAAGTATTTTTTATATATTATTATTATTATTATATTTTACATTAATATAAACTTTTTTTTCTGTTACAAAAGGATCCTAGACCTCAAGCCAAAAAAATAAATAAAAAAGTGCAACAAACTAAAAACTCGTGGACACATAAGTCTCAACCCTATCAACAAACAACATCAAACAAACTTCATGAAGGAGGAGTTAATATAATGAATTATTCATATTAAAATAAAATGTTTAAGAGATCTTTAATCAATTATTTAAATTTCAAGATTTTTTTTTACATTAACTAAAGTTTAAGGTCAAAATCTCAAATTGGCCTCAAATATATGGGATAAATTTAAATTGGTCCTAAATGTTTCATTTGTTTCTGATTGTTCCTATATATGTTTTTATAATTTCTCGAATTGGTGTTGAATTTACTTGCGGGATGTGATTTGACATCATCTGTTAATAGGCTCAACTGGGTAGAGAAAGATTTCTTCAAAAGTTAACACAGTTTCAATTTCAACACATTCGGATTTAAAATAAAAGAGATATATATGACCAACTTCGTTTGTTTAACTGTGAAACAAATGACTCGCTTTTAAAACTCAATTTAGCCTCGTTTGCAACCCCAATTAAATAGAGAAAATGCTTATAACTCTGGATTTATCGCATTTGAATTTAAAACGAAAAAAAATATGATAAGTTTGGGATGAATTTGAAGAATTATAGAAATATGTAAAATCAATCTAAAACAAATGAACATTTAAGACCAATTTAAAATCAATCTCATACATCTTGAACCAATTTGAGGTTCTCTCCAAAGTTTAAAAAGGTTTTACAAAATTTTATTCTTACAAAAAAAAATTGGTGAAAAAAATAAAAAGGAAATTAAAGAAAACCTCTCAAAACGGTTAGGAAATGTTGTTGGCCTCATTCATTCATTCCTTGTCACTTCTCAGTGTGGCTCTGTATGCAACTCTGTGCTTTCCACAGCTTGTTCCTTTACTATGTACCTTGTGTCACTTTCACTCAATTATAGGGACCACAATTTTGCTTTATAATCTCTTTTCTTAGTTTTCACTCTTTTACTTTCTTCATGACTTCATTAGTCTCTTGAAAAGGCATCAACATGACAACATTATTATTCAATATTAGCTCATTATACAATATGTATTATTAAGGAAATGAAATTTCCATAAAAGAAAAAGGAAATGAAAAAATTATAAATGATACAGAAACAAACATACCAGCTGGCCTTATTTGTCTTTTATTTTTTTTTTCTTTGTTGGATATTATATCGGTATACATAATTGGAACATTTTATAGGGCCACATATATCTTATATTGAGTTCAATTTTTATTACAAGAAAATAAAAGACATTGTTCTTTAAAAAATAATAATATACCCAATCACTAGATGGATATATATCGGCAGAATTTGAACTAGAAGCATCTGCATCACTAAAATATGAATATGTTATTTTCCTACATTGTCACCAATAGTTTTATTGACTAAAATTAATGATTTTCTTTTTTCTTTTTTATACTTTTTGTTGTATGAATTTTTAATAAATAAATAATACGTAATAAAGACTTTATTTATTTATGACCCGTTTTAATGAAATTAAAATGAAAAGAAATTATTATTTAAAAACATATTTTATATGATTTGACAATTGACATATCGCAATTCCCAACTTCCCAAGGATAATATTTTAATGCTGAATGGTCACTATTATATATGCAAGGATCACCATCTGTCGTACTGCTTCATACTTCAGATATAGTTTGATGAATTTTCTGTACCTCAATCTGCGAATTTATTATATACCTCTGAAGTGAGTCTGAAAAGAACAAATGAAAATGATACAAAAAGCCTCTGTGTGAGAATTATTGATATGTTTTGCCTACATTTTTCACAATTTCCAATAAAAAGTAATCTAAAAATTGAAAATAAAATAAAATAAGGCCAAAGTCCTATTTTGGTCCCTTAGTTATACTCCTCGTTCCAAATAAGTCCCCCAGTTATTTTTTGTTCCATATTAGTCCCCCAGTTATGCAAAACTTGAAAAGGTTGGTCCCTCTAACGTTTTCCATCCATTTTTTTTGTTAAAAAAAGAGGAAAAATCAACTTTCATCCCCAAAAGTTTTATTTTCTTATATTAAGGTCCTTTTCTTTTTATAATAGGATCAAAACGTAGGAAAAGAAAGTAAATTAAGATTTTAATTGAATTTACCCAAAAAATACAGAAAATCTCTCTCTCTCTCTCTCTCTCTCTCATCTCCGACCCTTCCCTCCCCGAAAGCGTCACCGTTTCCGACCTCGCGTCGATTCCCTCACCGTTTCAGTTCTTTTGTTTTAAAGGAATATAATATATATATATATATATATAGAAAAAGAAACAGACAACACAAAAGTCAACTCCCCTTTCCATCATTATCATCATCTTCTTCTTCTTCTTCTTCTTCTGAAATTCCCATGTTTGTGTTCTATTTCCTCTCTATCCTTCTTCTTCTTCTTTCACTTCATACTCTTTAATGGGATTCTAAATTCTTCTGAAAAGCTCTCAACTTTGATCTCTCTCTCTTTCTCTCTCTCTGCATTGCCCTCTTCAAATGGGTAACGGTGCCGGAAAAGTTTGCCTCTGCTCCTCCGGCGCCGGCGAAATCTCCGGCCGATACGACAACTTCGCCGCCGTCCCTACCGCTAACCAACCTCTTGGAAACTCAATCTGTTATACCCGACCCGACCCGTCGCCATTTTCGTCTTCCTCGAATATCTCAGATGATGCCGCCGCCGCCACCGCCCTTCACATGACTTTCCGATCAATCTCCGGCGCATCGGTGAGCGCAAACTCCGCGACGCCGCCTTCGGTTTCTCTCGCCGATTCTTCCCAACAATATGGATGCTCTGTTTTGGACTCGACGGCGTCGTTTGAGTCCTCCACTTCCTTCACCTCCATCGCCATTTTGTTGAGGGAATCGACGGCGAGGCCGGAAACGGTGACGTTTTCGGGGAGGGAAGGGTCGGAGATGAGAGAGAGAGAGAGAGAGAGAGAGAGAGAACTGGACGAGAGAGAGAGATTTTTTGTATTTTTTGTGTAAATTCACTTAAAATCTTAATTTACTTTCTTTTTTTACGTTTTGATCCTATTATAAAAAGAAAAGGACCTTAATATAAGAAAATAAAACTTTTGGGGATGAAAGTTTATTTTTCCTCTTTTTTTAACGGAAAAATGGATGGAAAACGTTAGAGGGACCAACTTTTTCAAGTTTTGCATAACTGGGGGACCAATATGGAACAAAAAATAACTGGGGGACCTATTTGGAACAAGGAGCATAACTGGGGGACCAAAATAGGACTTTGGCCATAAAATAAAATAAAGAGAAACACACAAATTTTGAGTAGCTAGAGCTTATTGTATCATTTCCTTAACTATTAGGTGGAATGTTTAAATTGGTTCTGTATCTTTGTCTCAAATTTTAGTTTATTCTACTATCTTTTAAAATATTTAAATTGATCCTATAAGTTTTAAGTACTGGTTCACCTTGGTCCAAAATTATTAAATATGGACATATCTATCTCGTTTCAAGTTCAAATGCGACTATTCTAAAACTACATGTTGCTTTGGATGTTTACTTCTCTATTTAGTGGAGGTCGTTAGCAACCAAAGTCAAATCAAATCTGAAATGTGCATGGGTTGTTTGTTTCACAGTCAGACGAACAAAGTTGGTCAAATATATCTCGTTTAAGTTCAAATGTGACAAGTTAAGAGCTACAAGTTGCCCTTAACAAGTCTTTTTATTGTCTAATGAAGACCGTTAGCAAATGAGGTTAAATTGGGTCTTAAAGTTGATTTAGGATCAAAAGGTGAAAAATTGGTCTCAAATTCACTTTTAGGTCCATTTTGACCTCATTGGCTAACTGTCTTAACTATACAGAAAAAAGACTCATCAACAGCAACTCATAAATCTGAACACGTCGCATTGGAACTTTGAAACTAAAGATATATGACCGACTTTACTCGTTTGACTGTAAAATAAACGACTCACTTTTTGGGCTCGATTTAACCGTGTTTGTTGACAATCCCAACCAAATAGATAAGTAATCATCAAAAGTTACTTGTAGCTAGCACTGTCAAAACGGGCTCAAGCCCGCGGGCCGGACCGGCCCGTCCGCTAAATGGGCGAGCTTGGGCTAAAATAATTTAGTCCATTTAAAAACGGGCCTAAATGGTCCGGCCTGTTTACATTTTTTAAAAAAAGTTCCCATGTAAAAGTGTCAAAGCCTGCGGGCCGGTCCAACCCTCCCGCTAAAAGGGCGGGCTTGGACTAAAAAAAATTTAGTCCGTTTAAAAACGGGCCTAAACGGGCCGGCCCGTTTAACAGTGCTACTTGTAGCTCTAGAATCGTAGCATTCAAACTTAAAACGAGATAGATATGATTAGGGGTGTTCACCATTGGCCCCGCTCGCCCAAACTCGGCGAACCCGACCCAGCCCGAGGGTGTTCGGGTCGGGTCTGTGTCTAGTGTCTCTAGACTCGGCCCGGGGTACCCCCATTTTTTTAAAAAAAAAAATTAAATTTTTTACTATACATATTTATATTTTATACTACTAAATATTTTTTTAATTGTAAGAAATACATATATATTATTATTATTATTATTATCAATTGTATATTAAAAATATACATAAAATATATATTTAATCTTACTAAAATCAAATTCTTTTTAACAATTAAGTCAAATTCAATGTCTTTATTAATCAAAACATCATTAAATTGATCCAAAATTAATTGTTTTATCAATATATACAAGTTAATATATATATATATATAGAATGAATAACAATTTTAAAATAAAAAAATAGTGGCCCGGCCAGATCAGGGTGTACTGGGCCGGGTCTCGGGCCGTCCAGAAACCCGGCCCGACCCGTGTACACCCCTAGATATGATCATAGTCAATAATATTAGACTAAAGTGAACCACTACGAAAAACTTAAAAGACCAATTTGAACATTTTAACAGATAATTGACTAAAATAAACTGAGACAAAGATAGGCCAAGGTCCTATTTTGGTCCCTCTGTTATGCTCATTGTTCCAAATAGGTCCCCCAGTTATTTTTCGTTTCATATTGGTCCCTCAGTTATCCAAAACTCGTCAAAGCTAGTCCCTCTAACATTTTCCATTCATTTTTCCGTAAAAATATAGGAAAAATAAGCTTTCATTCCCAAATTTTTTTTTTCTTATATTAAAGTCTTTTTCTTTTTATAATTAGGCCAAAACGTAAGAAAAAGAAATAAATTAAGATTTTAAATCAATTTACCCTGAAACACAAATTTTCTCACTCTCTCACCTCTCTCTCTCTATAATTTTATATATCAGGTATTTTATTCTTGAATATAAACAGCGGTGAACTATGGGATATATGTATGACGAACTATGAACAACTTTACTACTAACACCATTTGGTATATATTGACATTCGAGCTTGGGTCTACAGTGTCAATGGCGGAGAAGAACCCGACTGGTATTTAGGAAGAAAGAAAGCGATTAGTGACGTTCCAAACTGAGATCGGAAATCAGATTCCGGTGGGAGATCTACGGCGTTCAACGGCGTTGCTTGCTGAAATGATCTGATTTTGAAAGTGGAAACTCGGAACCCATGTTTCCTTGTCACTGCGTATTTGACATTGATAGAGAGAGAGAGAGAGAGAGAGAGAGAGAGAGAGAGAGAGAGAGAGAGAGAGAGAGAGAGAGAGAGNGAGAGAGAGAGAGAGAGAGAGAGAGAGAGAGAGAGAGAGAGAGAGAGAGAGAGAGAGAGAGAGAGAGAGAAATTTTTTGTGTTTTTAGGTAAAATCTTAATTTATTTCTTTTTGTTACGTTTTGATCATATTATAAAAAGAAAAGGACCTTAATATAAGAAAATAAAACTTTTGGGGACGAAAGCTTATTTTTCCTCTCTTTTTAATGGAACAATGGATGAAAAACGTTAGAGGGACCAACTTTGACAAGTTTTGGATAACTGAGGGACCAATATGGAACGAAAAATAACTGAGGGACCTATTTAAAACAATGAGCATAACAGATGGACCAAAATAGGACTTTGGCCGACAAAGATATATATAGGACCAATTTGAACATTTTACCTAAATATAATCAAAGTAGTAATTACTAATTAATTAATATATTTCTTCTTTTTATTAAGTTCAAATAGTCATTCGAATCTTCAAACAGTGAGTTAAGTTTTATTTTAGTTCTAAAATTATTTTTTATTTTATTTTGATCATCAAACTTTTATATTTGTTGTTTCGTTAGTTCAAAATATAATTTCATCTGATTTCTTCTATTATTTCTAACCTAGGTAGCTAAGTTTGATCATTTCTTACTCATGTGTCATAATTAATGAGTTGATTAAGAGAGAGAAAAATTTTCACTCTTTGAAAGAAAAATCAATCACAAATTTATCTCTAATTTGTGACAAACAATGGAAAAAATTGTTCTATCTTTGTCAACTCACTTGTCATGACACATATGAGAAAGAAATTATCCATCTTAAATGTCTAGGTTGAAAATAATGGCAGAAACTATATAAAATCACATTTTAGATAAAAAAACGGAACAAATTAAATGGTGAAATTAGTTTAAGGATCAAAACAAAACAAAAATAGTTTTATGACAAATAAAATTGACCTCATAATTTGAGGATCAAAATGAGGTTTCGATCTTTCATTGAACAATTGGAAATTAGATTTACATAGAATGATGATTTTTAGAAGTTCATAGATCTTACATTATATTTTATGTTTATACTTTTTTTTTACATTTGAACTCAATTTTGGTTAATGTTCAGTTTATTTTTATTCCGAAGTCTTTAATTTTTAAATTCTTAAATGCGAATAAATGGTGGAACAAATATTTTTTTTATTAAAATATTTCATTTCAAAGTTAGATTCTTTCAATTTTAAATTATATTTTTAAAATATCAATTTAATAATGTATTCAAACTTGTTATCGCAATTAAAATATTTTATTTATTTTTAAATATAAAAAATACATTCAATATAAATTAAAAGAAATGATAGATAATATACTATCTGAACATAGATAGAGTATTAGTGTTTTTACCTTTTAGACTTAGATCCAAATCTCATCTATTAAAAATTTTAATCTTCAAACTTGAAGTCAGAGTCACATACTATGAGCATAGACACTGGTATGGATACGAGACACGACACAGGTACGAACACACTGACACGCCAAATTCATAANACATGAAAAAATATATTTCACTTTAGTTATTTATTTTTTTTTAATAAATTTATTTTGTTTTTATATTAAGAATGAACACTTTTAAATTTATTTAGATTTTAGTTTAATAATTTTTTTTATATTTTATTTTGAATTTCACTTTAGTTATTTCTATAATTTTAATTTTTTTCAAACAAGTCCTTATACTTTATAAATGTTATTTAAATACTTGAAGTATTTAGATTTTAGATTTGCTTGAAGTATTTAAATACTTTAGTTATTTCTATAATTTTAATTTTTTTTCAAACAAGTCCTTATATGCCTAATAATTTTAATTTTAATTTTAATATTTAGATTTTAGTCCTCAATATAATACTTGAACATGTTATTTAAATGTTTATTTATGATAAACTAAATTAACTTGACATAAATTGTCTAATGTCAAATTTTAAAAATTTTGATTTTGACTTTACTAGTATTAATAGTACTAATCTATAATAAACAATTTTTATTTATTTTGCAAGAGTTTTAAAAAATAGTATTAATTATTGCAAAATTAAATATTAATTAAAGAGTAAAGTTTAAAAATTTACAGAGATACAAGGACTAATTTTTAAAAACGAAGATTATAAAAAATCAATAATTAGTTTTTTTCCTTGAATTTACACACACATATATATAGTCCACATTTTGTGTTTGATTCATTAATTAAGGTTGATGAAGTTTATTGAAAATTGCAATGTAGCGACGAATCTGAAGGTTTTGTGGGGACTACGGAATCCGTTGCCAAAGGTGGAAGGTTCGTTTTGTATTTATGTAACCGTACATGGAAACCAAAATTTGTCCGTGAATACATAATTCACTAACGTTTAGAAATTTGATGCACTTACAATTTCACTCGCCCCATTCTTCACATGCAACGTACCTTTCACTCTTCTTTGTCACCTCAAGTAATTTCAACCATGGAAATAATTGAACAAAAATAGTAGAATCTTTGTCCAAAAATTTATAGAAATAGGAAAGCAACATACACCAATCTAGAGCTCAAAATTAACTTCTCAACATTACAATCTTAATTTTCAATATATTAATGTAATATTGGAGGTACTTTGCAAAAAAAAAAAAAATTAAAAAAATTGGTTGGCACTCTTCAAAAGAATTATTTGTGTGCACGGTAATAAGATTTTTAACTAATTCTATTTTAGTTTATCGGTTTAAAGTTATTTTTAACCAAATAATTAAAAATAATATTTACAAAACTAACGTTTGGGTTCAGTTTCAATTATACCCCTAACGTTTGTTTTGTGTTAGTTATGCCCTTAATGTGAAACGTTGGTGTCAATTATACCCTAACTTTAATTTTTTTGGGCCAAAGTCCTATTTTGGTCCCTCAAGTTTATTCAAAGTTTCATTTTAGACCCTCGAGTCTCTGGCGAACTATTCGGCGAGATACACGACGGCCCCGACAACTACGAAAACTCCTAATCCAATATTTTTTAACATCCTGAGTTCAATGACGGCCTCCACTTTGTGAAAAAATGGCTGGCAAGCCGCCAAAAAATTACATAGTCGCCGAAAAATAACACAATCATCGAAAATCATGTTTCCGGTCATTTGTTCGCAAAATGAAGGCCGCCATTGAATTCAGGAGGTCAAAAACCTTACATTAGGAGTTTTTGTAGTCGTCGGGGTCGTCGTGTATCTCGCCGGAGACTTAAGGGATCAAAACGGAACTTTGAGCAAACTTGAGGGACCAAAATAAGACTTTGGCCCAAAAAAATTGACGTTAGGGTATAATTGACACCAACGTTTTACATTGGGGGCATAATTGACATCAAACAAACGTTAGGGTCATAACTGAAACTGACCCCAAACGTTAGAGGCTCGAAAGGATTTTTTGCCTATATATATATATAGGTGTAACCCTTGTTTTTCAAGTTATAATCAAATTAAAATTAAAAAGTAAAGAAAAATAAACAAGAATTATTTAAAAATTTAATATATGAGAAAAAATATGGTAACTATGATTAAGACTTGTGAGAAAAAGTCATAAAAAATAAAATAGAAATGAGTTAATAATTTGAAGAGCGTTCCAGTGATCGATCACAGTCAATTAAAGCTGTAGGAATGTGGATTCACCTTTGGTGGATTGAACCCAGTCAAATCCATGATCCTAAATAATAATAACTATTATTATTATTATTATTTGTGTTTTATTAATTAATTAAATATTATAGGAATCATGGGATAATAATAATAATAATAATAATAATAATAATAATAATAATAATAATAATAATAATAATAATAATAATTTCAGGATGAGAGTTTTGAGAAACGTTTCCAATCATCATTCTTTTCCTATCGATGCATTTGCTGTGTAAGGCGAAAATTCGTGGATCCGAGTTCAACTTTGTAACTGGGTCTTCGCGTGGGTATTTGGGTTCGACATTCCAGGTACGCCCAAAATCTTACAATCGCAATGGTTGATCAATGGCCTCGTGAACAATAGCTCCATCCCCTTTTATTATTATTATATAATAAATTAATTATTAATAGTTAATTTTATTAAATTATGAGGTCTAAATATAATTAAGAAACTTAGGCATATTTCTAAGTTTGGATCAAATTCATAAATTCAACTATTTTCATAGATTCAGGATAAATTATATCCCCAAATTTCGACTCACAAAGTCTAGAGAATAGAACACTAGTAAAATCATGCTCCAATACCAATGAAGAATCCCACTTGCACTAGGTACAATCATTAATTCAATTGTTCCTACTCTAGGAACATCCATTAATGTGTCTAATCTCCATCTGACATTACATGATGCTCATGTAAGACCTGTGCTAGGGATCTCCATATGACATTAATATTGTCATAAGAGGATCGGCAACATCATCCTCGTCTACTACTTTAACATATCTTGATATCACCATCTCTAGGTGATCATGTCTGAGTGTATATATATATATCACTGTCGGAACATCAGTGGGGAACCCCTTCCCGTTTGGTGTTTTCCTGTCTCCACAAGGTGACCACCAATCACACATCAGACATTAGTTTTACGGTCTGCGTCTCCACGCGACCAACCCTTTGTTGTAGAATCAGCAATCGTGCTCCGCTTGGAACTCTTTCCAACTCACGATGCTACCGTTCAGGAGAAACACGTATCCATACTGCGATTTTATCTTGGTAGGTTTTGGAAAACGGGCACCTGTGTAACCCCTTACACATCAATTCCACCATAATCCAAGATTTCATCCTTAGTTCTTCCTAAGTACTCAAGGATGCTTATGACAGCGGTCCAATGATACTCACCAGGGTCTCGTTGGAACCGGCTTGTCACGCTCAGGGCAAACGACACATCGGGTTGAGTACACTGCATGACGGATCCTATTGCCGAAGCATAAGGGATGCCACTCATGCGCCCTTGCTCAACAAGTGTCTTGGGACACTGATTCTTGCTCAGGGTCAATCCTTGATTCATCGACATGAATCCTTCTTGGAGTCTTGCATACTGAACCCCTTCAGTACCCCATCCAAGTCCGTACTCTGACTCAATCCAAGAAGCCTACAAGATCTATCTCCATAGATCTTAATGCCTAGAATATAGGCAGCTTCTAAGTCCTTCATTGAAAAATTTTCACAACCAAGATTCACAATCTCTAAGGTTGGAACATTATTTCCAATGCGCAATACGTCATTGACATATAGCACCAAGAACACAATTCTGCTCCCACTAACCTTCTTGTAAACACAAGGCTCGTCAGCGTTTTGTAAAAAGCCAAACTCCTTTGAGTACCTCATCAAAACGATGATTCCAACTCCGTGATGCTCGATTCAATCCACAAATGGATTTCCAAAGCTTGCACACCTTTACTGGTTCCTCAGGACATTCAAACCCCTCAGGTTGTGTCGCACACATCCTTGGGCAGCCTTCTATGCTGCATTGACGTCCATTTGCCATATCTCATAGTCATAATATACGACTATGGCAAGCAGGATCCTAATGGCCTTGGCCATTGCAACA